>KZ308160.1:2440596-2523109 GCA_000376725.2 Ladona fulva
CCCTGCTACTTTGCCCGATCCGACAGTGAGCGTAAAATAAGAGAAATAGACGCGAGGACAAGTCGTTTTAGAGACTCTTTTTTTCCGCGAACGATACGCGATAATAATAAATTAAAAAAGTAATTCTACTCTTGGTGTTTAAACCCCCTGCCACACGCCGGAAGGCGGCTTGCAGGGTACTTATGTAGATGTAGATGAATACCTTCAAGGGTAAGTTTCTTAGTGGTTCGATTTTAGAATTGTACGGAATTGTACGGGGGGCTGAAACCCTTTTGTCTCGACTCAGGGTGTATCCCTGACTGACCAATCTTATGAGTGGAGAGTGAGGTGAAGGATGAATGGTAATGGGTGGGTATTAACATCGATAAATTTACCGATATTCTGAGTAATATATTATTTTCATGAAAATTTATTCTCTCTTTTATATTTCTCTCTATTTATATCTATATATTTATGTTATTGGTCTAAAAACTGGCTTAGTAAACCTAAGCACCGAGTTATATAATGCGATTATGTAACTTTTGTAACTATGTAGTGATATCTCTGAAATTCGCGTTGAATCCGCCATGTTTACATGTATATTCATATATCCGCCATATAAACATGGTTGATTTATCGCGAATTACGGAGATACAGAAATACATAATCGCACCCCAGGGCTTAATAAATATCGTATACTGCACAAAATTCCTATTTAAAGGGATCACATGCTGTTACGTATTGCTATAATGGGATACTGGTGGAGGTATTTCGAAATATTATTTTCCTCCTCGGTGAGGAATATTGTGGATTGATGTAAAGGCCGAACTAAATCTATTCTTTATGCATGTATTCAGCTAACAAAGGTTTGGGACCTTGGATTTAGTCCGGCATTCCTAGGAGAGGCAGAATTTCAGTCCTTGGGGATAACCTTTTCCCTCAAAAACCCCTCGGGTTATGAATGTTTGCATTCAGGGAAGGAGTTCGATTGGTTGTGGGACGCTCTCCTCATATTGCCACTGCCATTCCACGCTCCTTATTCATGAGCTGAAACGGGAATAGTAATTCGGTTGTGAATGTATCGAAGGCCAAAATGGGTCGATGATAGCAAGAGTCTAGGTAAATGCTTGTATTTTTTTCAGCTACACCACTAATAGACTTCCTTTGAGTGATAAATATTCGGTTTTGACGAGATGTTCGGTCACGTCGTCTGTGTCATTTGTGCAGCTTTGTATTCATCGTATTCCTCTAGATATCTCCAGAAAAAATCTAGAGTTTGTGCTATATCGTACATATAAGTCGTACTTAAAACGTTTTTATTACTCTGAAACTTTCTTTATGCTGTCTCCAAAAGGTTATAAGTTAAGTACCGCTGAAACGTTTTGGACATTTGCGATTCAGTATTTATTACTCTAGTTTTAAAGTTTCCGTCAACCTCGGAATTGCGGTTTAGAGAACGAAGAATGATCAACTCATCGGACTTCGGATATGCGGACATCGGAGCAAAAATTTTGAATCTCTCTCTCGAAAAATTCTTTTACTTTTGAGTAAACATTATTTCAGTGTTTTTTAAGTAAGCGCATTTTCTAAGAGATAGTTCTCCGGGGATCTCTCTTCGAAATATTCGCGAATCAGGTTGCCGTATGCTTCGAAGAAGGAAGCCATAATAAGTCCATACTTTCTGAGGCAGATAGTAGATTTCTGCGAAGAAGGTCGCTTATCATTGCTGCATCCGGACTAACTTCTCATTTACCATTACTCTTTTACCACAAATGTAGTCTTTGGTCAGGTATACAATACAAAAAAATATCAGAATCAGAGGTTAACCGGAAAGCTATTTTACAGTTGTATGCTGCCGATAAGAGATATGTATTTGATTGTTTCAAGCCTCTCTCCTGGACGTAAAATTAGTTAAGTCTTTTTTTAACAATTATGCTAAGTGAACGGAGCTATGGAGTAGAGATTTCCTATAGAATAGTATTTTAACTTATTTATGATGGAAGTAAGCGAAAAATTTATTAAATCTCGTAATTGTATTCTAATCCGGTCTCTTAATTCTTAAATTCAACTAAGATGTTAGACTCGGCGTTTAATATTCAACAAAAATGTTAGACTCGGTGTTTATCCTCTTGCGTCATTTCCCATAAATCAAGAAACTCTAAGACGTAACAGTTTATGAAGAAACTCATCAGCGGTGTTTATTATTCTTACGGATATTATTTCAGGTCGTAGGTCGATTTCCAGTTAGGAGAGGAAGAATGGAATTTCGCAAACAATCTCCAGCGCGCCGTACTCCGGAGGCCTTTGAAAGTCGGAGCGACTTAATATACGCTCGCCAGTATTGATCTTTTCTCTTCGACTGTTATGAAAGCGGTACCTCTGTATGAATAGACGAAAGAATGTCCGCATGTATCCGAGGAAATATTTGCCCGTGCTGGTCGCGTCGATAAGGGGGCGTGGTCATTTCTCCGCTGCGCCAGCTTAATTCTACGCCTCTTCAGAGTGGATTCACTGCCGTTGTCATAATCCCATCACGTACGCGTAACGGTTTTATCAATCGATGATGACTAAGACGTGGCGCCTCGGCGTGACTGTGTTTAGCATACTTTAGGCGTTTCTTATCGTCATTCCGAGAAGGACGGTGCGAGATGACAACATCACGAATTGTTATCTCATAATTTGATTAAATATCCCTTACTCGGTGGAATTTGCGGAGATTTGTGCCGTTGAACTCTACGGAGGATTTATTTTTGACTTTATAAAATAAATACACGTAATCGATTGGTGTATAGGAGTGTGTATGCACGACATTGACAGTGGTTGATTGAAAGGTCAGATAAGAATTATTTGCTATGAACAAACCATAATGATTGAGAATTATTACTTTTTTCTTAGAACCATTGAAAAGGGTATTATTTAGGTTGTCTTCCAAATTTTATTACCACTCTTTGAGAAGTTGAGGCTCTATAACATCTGCTTGATTATTCTATTCCCCGGTTTTATGATTAAGGTATTTATATACGAAAATCAAAATTGTATTTTAATACTCATGTAAGACTGATGGATATAAATCGATTGATAATATTCAACCATCTGTCTCTTCATCGGAATTTTGTCTCTATCTCGATTTCTTAATCTTCCGTACGTTAGTAGTTTATTCGCTCCTTTGTTTCAAATCACATCGTAGAATATAAATTTGTGTATATCATAATTATGGAAACAAATTAAAAAGTAAATTGATATTGAAAAACTCAAAAAACCATTAACTATGTATTGTTGAGATTAAAGAGATGGATATTTATTTGAAGACATTAAATAGCGAATATGACTTTCTGATAGCTCAGCTAAATAACATCTAAGCTGATTATTAGTTGAATCACCACATATAGTTCTAGTATAAGCTGCATAATGTTTTTTTTTCTTTTAGTATAAAGTTTACCAGTAGTTTTTTTGCACTACTGTTTAAACCGAATTTTTGAGGTTCTTTGAGTCCTGATGATCGGCGATTCGATTTTCTTGTTTATTCTAACCCAAAATATATATAATATGCGAATAAATTACGGTTTCAGTGAAAGAATGGCCGTGAATTCCGTTATTTCATAGCGAGTTCGTTGTCTTTTCTTCATTTGAATTGGCAATTCTAATTATCGACTCTTTAATATGATAAATACGACCGGTAAGTCAATTAGCAGCCAAATAACGCCTACTCCATCTCTCAAATTTCAAGGAGTCACTCTTTTGCTGCGATCACCTTTTCTGTTTACGTGGCCAAGTTTGCCCATAATTCACGATTCGCCAACTTCAAATTATGCGTGCGTCCCTTGCGAGAATATCTTTAATCGGCGCAGGATGTTTGCTCGGAAATTCTTTTGACAAATATAATGTAATCGACCCCTAGTCAAACAGTATTCATATATTCGGATTCCTTTTATCGTTTAAATAGTGCGAATGAATGGGAAAACGTACGTAATATTTGCTTATAAATAAAGAACAAATTTAAATCATTCGCTGAAAAAAATTATGAAATTACTCAGTTCAGCACGAGGGTTTTGATTTCATTCCGTTTAGGGAGCAAGGCCTCCAGAAAAATTCCGATCGGCAATTCTTTAGGATTAAACCGACTTTCAGTTTAAATAAATAATTCATACTAATCAGGTAGGTATGGTTTCAGCATTCTTTTTTACATAAAGCGTCTTTAAGATTAAATCAGGAAATCTCTTATGCGCCCATTAATCAAACATTCTTTTAAGAAGGTAATATTCAGTCCATTTGAATGTAACAAAAGAGAAGCGGGTATGAAAAATATCGTAGAGAACCGGAACAGATCGCGGTCCCATCGTCGTTATCCGAATTCACCTATAAACATTTTCCTCGACAGTAACTTGTAAAGGAAACCAGTATATGTTTCTTTACCAGGTTACCAATTTTGTTTCTTCATTCACCCATTTTTACGGATCTTCCTTCATCACTCCATTTACTCAGGTATCATGATTTGTTTACTTCTGCAGCTCATTTATACTTTTTGGGAATAATTACTACTTTATTCATTCAAAGTCGCTGTCGTTTATGCTCAGGTTTTTGAGTATTTAGCGTATAACTGGAAAATTCGCTACACGCAATTCGGAATCGATGCAATTCATAGGAAAAATTATTATTTTGAAAGTGTGATTCACACAATTTGTTTGGCAGATTTTCTGCTTCCAGTTTCAGTGGATGTAGAAAACTGAAAAGGTTAGCTTACACCTTCGACAATGTGGTCATTGGCTATGAAAGGAGCTTATTTTCTTTTCTTTAATGTTTTCGAAGATATTTTGAAGTTATTGAGTTTCTTTTTTAGCTTTCTCAAATTTTCATAAATTTCCCCAATTCGGTTTTACTCTAGTAATTGTATCATCATTCGTTATCAGATAATATTAATTCATTAAATTATTTTCACCATTAATAAAATCATATCATTTTCCATGTTTATCCCACGGGGTTGGTGAATTCAGTCAAGCACTGAACCTAGGACTTTTTGCCCTTAATGTTTATCATGCTCATAATTACCGGTAAAGTTTAGTTAGCTTCAAGGAATCATGTGAAATTGATGTAAAATTGAAGTTCCCATTGCTGATAGTTAATGTTTGTATATTAGGCTTAACCATCTTAATAGAAATGCCTACTGCTACGATCTCTGATTAGTAATTAAAATTTGAAGATAATTGGTATTTTGTGTGATCATACAGATTCTTACCAAAATTTCTCCCATATGTACTGCTTTTGACGATAACGTCGGTACCACAAAAGTAAACAAATGTTTATTGCCATTACTTCGTTAAATATAAAAGAATTATCCTCCTTAGGCACTGTAGAGCGCCATTTTCCGCTTGTCCGACCTTTCATGTCGATAAAGTTTATGCCTCTCTATTTCTAGCTTTTCTCGCCATAAGAAACTGTAGAAAAGAATTGCTCGTGCATTTTGTGTGATATATTATAATTGCGAAACCGGTAGACCTCATAACCTGGAAATTAAGTTTCTTGTCTAGTCTTCTTCTTAAGTGTTTGGGCACCGATAAAGTTTCCTTGAAACTTCTCTCCTCGCGACTTCCTCTCCCTTCTAGCTTTTTTAAGAAGTTGCACTCTTTTACTTAAAGAAGGATGGGATAAACAGTTGAGGTGCGAGGAAACATCTTTCAACGTATTTACTATTCTCTGTTGATGCGCTCCCTTCCGCTTCACACTTCCCTCCACTCTGGATCCAGTCATCTCAGCATCCTCATTTACTTTGCTTTATCTCTTGCATCATTCTTGGCTTTTAACGGTGTCGCCAATTATTTTCCTCAGTGTCTTTCCTCGCTGTAATATTTCCTTGAGTAAGTAGACTGCTTTGCTTTCATGCTATGTTATGTAAGTACCCTAAAAGTATTAATTTATGCTAAGGCCATTTTATTTCAGCGATTAAGCTCGTGAGCACGATTATCGTTTAAAATATCCACGATTAATGGTAGCAATCAACTTAATTTGCTCTACCGCATTCGTAACTCGTATTATTTTTCTAATAAAAATATTAGTATTTATTTTTGCTAGTTTTTTCATATTGTTGCATATTTAACGTTTTTATATCGATTATCTTTTTCCTTTACCATTTATTCTCTTTTCCCATTACCTTTTATACATTTACTTGCTCTTAGACAGTTTGGATTTTTTTCTTTCTGTGATTTTCGATTTCTTTAGACCCAGTTATAGCTTTTTCGAGCTGACAGTAATTTATCGTTTGCTTTTGTCTTCCTCTGGCTCCGTCCTTTCATTTCTTCGCTTTTATCGCTTCAGTACATCATTCATCTTTTCCAGTACCTGTGGTTTCTCCTTCTACTTATGTATTTTTTCCGTTTTCCTCCTGTTCTCTTTTCTTCTTATTTCCTGTCTACCCTTTTCCCCGTGTATCTCCTTTTCACCCCATGCATGTTCATCCTTCTTTCCTGTTGTCAACACTCAAGCATTCTCTCGGTCTCAAGGTTCTCAGACGGTCTGTTTTGAATTTTTTACGTTCTGTGGATTAAATATCGCTCTTCCTTTTCTGCACTCATTTCAGTATGGCAACAGAATTAAATCTCCCTTTTAATTCCCTGTTAAGTTGAAGTTAAAACGGTGAACATTTCTCAATTGCTGCGAACGATATCTTTCTGGCATAAGAAGTCAGGTATATCATGATAAATGTAACATGACATAATATTTCAGTTTTTTTGGTTTTGTTTCCCCTCAACATTTCGTCATGTGATAGAATCTGGTTCTCGCATTCCCGAATAAGCGAATTATTATAAAATTTCAGTTTCTTGTTCATAAATTATGGGATTTAATGAACTATGTCTCGTCGGATTTACCATTAGACGCTAGTTGAGGGCCCTCCCATTAATGTGGTCCGTAAGAGGACGTTTTGTTGTTTATTAGGTGAATAATCTCTTGGTGGGGCCTCAAAGTTGCCCTTGAGCCTCTCATTGCTAAAATTCTCCCCTGATACAATTGCGTTCATAATATTCCTAATAATGTTTAAATAAATATATTTTTCTTCGTGCTATGATATCTTGCTTTGAAATGTTATGTACGTTATTTAATTTAATCTTCATATTGTGAGAAATATGTTACGTTACGAGTATTTTATTAAAATTGTAGTTTTAGAAAATCTCAGTTTATGAAGTAGCTTATAAATTCTCAACCATGGTCATAATTTTGATGGTTTTATGTTTTTCCTCAGAGAAGTTCTAAGGTCTTGTGATTAGGAAAATCTATATTTTAGTATCAGGGAATTTGATTTTTTTGTTTGTCGTATTGCCGTAGGATAAATTCTCGAAACGGGCCTAGATAACCTTCGTGTATCTACTTTCTCCCCTTTCCCTTAACTCGTATCTTTTATCTAAGTTTCTTCCTTTGTTTACCCTCTGTTCATTTTGAAACACTTTCCCTTTTTCCGCTTTCGCCTCGTTGACGTCTGAGGAATGCACTATGTATATAAGCGTTCATACACGCGCATATATATCTCTCTTCGCCCGTATCAGAAGTTTTCCGGAGTGTGAGAAATGGGGTCGAGCGTATGGAAGCGAAACTCCTCTTTGCCTATTGGCTGCCCGACGAATTCCACGTGACATCCGGTGTGATTCATTCATTCAATTCGGAGGAGGCGATGGAAATGGGTCGGTCCGCTGGGGGCGCGCGCGGGTCATTATGGGTACCCTTTCCCGCGGTTCGCTTCTCCCAGGTGATCCGAGAAGAATGGTCCCTGGGATGCGAGGAGTCGGCCAATCGTGACGAAGTAGACCTTTTCCAATTTAGGAAATCCAGCCTACGTTGAATTGACGATTAAAGGAACTGGAGCGGGAAACGAGGAAATTCGCCGGGATCGATCGTGACCTCGCCGTTGATTCTCCGAACCAATTCCGCGGATTGGTAGGTGTGGGTCTAGAGCACTCAGTAACCGGCGGTGCATTGTATAATCTAGCGGAAAGATATCTGGCTCCTATTCAGTTTTCGGATCTGAGCGTTTTTTGGGTTTTATGAAGTCTCTCTGAGGGAATTTCGGATTGTGAATCAATGAATTTTCATTTGCATACGTTTTCGCTCGTAGGATTTTTTAACGGACTGCGGATTAATTTAGACTCTATAAATTCAACAAGTTGGTAAATTTAGAGAGCGCCCCTATTCATTCCATCTCATGGGATTATCGTGTTTGCTTATTTTTGCTTGTGAGCATCGTCATATATTTTTACCCTTCTCGTAAAATTATCTTTGAACTCTTACAATTAGTGTATGGTAGGGGGTCTTTATGTACATATCGTACTCTACTTATATTATATGAATCAGTTACATCAAGTTGGTAACATTCATAATTCTTGCTGGTCGAATCCATTTAATGAATTTTATCTCCATTGTAAAATAATTGAACGTTTAATTCAATGTAAATAAAATCTGCTCTATAAAAACAAAATATGAACAAGTTCCACCAGACATCGCTAGACTAAATTAGTTATATTAATTGGATAATTCGAAGGTTTAGGAAGTTGGAATATTCTTCTTTATTTTACACGTATATGACTTGAAATATCTTCTCTTGCTGATTTTAACTAAGATTCGAATTGTAACAATGACGATTTGAGTTCTAATGCCGTTGATTTTATTGAATGTATACCTCTTTATGCTCTCAATGGAAAAACTCTTCGCTATTATCATTATTCTCTACATTTGTAAATGGAAAGAGGTGATTTAATCTTCTTCACAGGAAACAGATCAGTATTCAATTAAAAATTATAAAAGAAATTATTAATTTTTTAAATTTTCAAATCGGAAGCCATCTCGTTCCTACTCCGAAAAATTAAGACGAAGAAGTAAAAAAGTGGATACATTTTTTGAGACAAAAATTTTCCATTTTTTATGAACACGTTTTCGTTCCGAGAAAATCGGTTTATTGAATATTTTCCCCAAATGCTATGGGAACTTTTTAGTAAATTTTGGCTTTATTTACTCGGTACTTTTTTAAAGTTTTTCTATTTGAGGTATGCGATACTCCAGAGTGAACGTCCGTTATCAAATTTTACTTTAGTTTACTAAAGTAAAATTTGATAATAGATTGATGTTTGATTGATATTTGATATTTACTAGTTTATTTCCTTTCCTAATTTCTCATAAGTGTCGAAGAAAGTTATTTATGAAAACATAACCTAAGTTTTGCTAAAACTAGAGTTTGAATCAGTGTCAATTAAGTAAGGACCATTTTTATATTTTCATTAAATAATTGATTATCTTTGCAGATTATGTGACTTAATTTCTAATATTGTGACTTGAATGATTCTAATATGGAAATATTCATTAGTCTTCGAAACTATCGACGGAATGTATGAATATTACACGTTAAATGTAATTATATGAGGCAGTTTGAACGGATAGTATCCATTAATTGATTACTGATATACTTACGTAGAAAGTTTGATAGATGTCATTTAATAATTAGGAAATGGTGTTTTTCACTTAGATGTCATGTAGTTGTTTTAGAAACTTTATCGGCAGAAATATTGAGAATCGGAACAAACTACGGCTAGTATATTGAGAATTAATTAATCTATTAAGTGTCACTCTCTCTTCCGTATATTTTAAGAAGTTTGAAATGCACTTTTATTCGAATACTTATATGGGTTTAGTTATTCGTTTTTTCTGTCAGCGTTTAGGATTTGCGGAATACTGTGCTCGACTCTTAAGAAAGTCGCGAACTTCAAAAATAGAAAATAGCATCTTCCAGTTATGCTATTACTGTTATATCAAGAAATATTATTTTGTGTCCTACAGCTTGTATTTTGTTGCATTTTTTACTATCGATTGTTTTACGAAAAGTAAGATGCATTTCGTTTTATCGTAAACGCACCTTCGTTTGTAAAAACGAATCTCGTAAAATCGTGAATCTAGATAAATATATAAGCAGCGTAAAGCATTTGCGTTTCCCTAACGATTTACATCATTATTTTTCTGTTATTTCCCGTTTCCTGTGTCCTTACGTGGTTCTCGCTCTCGTCAGCCCGTGACGGTTAGATATCTTCGATGACCTCCCCATTTCCTTCCACATTTATTCTTTCGCTAATCTATTTCCGTCTAAATTATATTCTACTCTGTTTAGAGTTGTTTTAATTTTAATTTTCATAAAATAAAAAATACACCTATTGTTAGATAACAAATTTACTTTGCCGTTCTCTAAAGTCGTTAGGCTTATTTTTCTTTTCGTAAAAACATTGTTTCGGTCTTTGTTTTTCCATCTTATTTGGAAACTCGCGCTTGACTGTGGCTATCACATCTATAATATCTTAAAGTCATCAAAGAAGGCTGAATCCAAATTTTTGGTACAGAAATGACCGAATGCGCATAAGAAAAACCTACAGTCAATCTTCAATTTAAAAATATGTTAGGAAGATAATGTTTCTCTCCGATGTACTCGTAGCTCTCACGATTTAGTGCATGGACGCATAGGTTTAAGGGGTAATTGGCCGTGAATGTGTTAAATTTGGAATTAACAACTTGTATTGAATTCTATAATTTTACAGCTATTATTATTTCGTGTTTTTACATTTCCTGTAAGAATATTTAGTTATATTTTCAATTTTAGTCAGATAGTTAAAAAAATAAATACTAGTGTCTAATAGTTTCAATCATTAAGTATCTTATACATCCTATTAAATTCGCAGCGAACGGATAGTAAAATTTTAATTCTACTAAATTCATGAATCAACTAAAACATAAATTTCTAGGATATATTGGTTGGTCTAGGATAGGTTCATTTAATACATTTTTATTGTTCTTATTCATGTATGTTTATGGGTAGACAAATTAACTTTGGTTGAAAATTTTCCATTTCAAATAGAATATTATACCACTCGTTAATGGGAATGTCAAGGTTGAATGTTTAGAGAACGGGAAAATATCTTGTTCTGTGAAATTGTCACTCTTGCTATCATGTTTCTTTAACGTTTTTCATTCAGTTTCTTTAGGTATTTCTTAGCAAAAACTTCGCAAAACCCTCCATTCTACTTCAGTTGTGGGCTCATTATTTAAGCGTCTCTTGCTAAAAAAGTATGTGCATTCCTATGGATGAGTTACAGTTCGGAACTCGTCGATTTAAACTCCAAACATTTGTCAATTCATCGTAAGTGAAGTTTTTTGGAGGTATATTCCCAAATAATTTTGGGTTTTCGCCAAAATATTCTGAAGTTGTTAATTGATTCTGTTCAACCATTATAAACCCGTATGGAGGGTAACATTTAAGCTCAGTATAATTGTCGCTAATTTATCTCAGTTAAAGTGTGACGGTTAATGTTAGGAATGTAGCCCTTAAATATAATTTTCCTCTCTCAGTGCTCCAACCTTTTTTCTCCGCAACGGACTCTCATATATTCTCTGAATTAACCGGAAATATAAGTATACTTTTACTAGATAGCGTGAATTGAACATTTTAGGAAAAAGGATGAGTGGGGATTGTAATGTCGTAGAATTTTAACAACCTTTCAATGGTCGCTATTATAGTGTAGTTTGTAGGCGATGGCGCACGTATAGAGATACATTTCGAACGTCACATTATTTCAAAAACATTGCGGGACATTAGAACTTATTGGCGGGACTCTGGCAGAGGAACTCTGCCTCATAACATTCACCCCTCAAGCTAAAGCAGTTGGAACCAAGTGGATTATGTTAGATTCAATTATTCTATTTTGACTTTCTACCTTGGCATAGAATTAAAAAAGTAGACAAGGAAAACGTATAGATGATGGACCTATTACCATTCTATCATTGCTAAAAGTTCGCTGAAGATAAAAAATTGAAAAAATGACGGTGGATAAATGAATGAACAAAGAGAGGAGGAGAGGGAAAAATAATAGGAAATCTTGCCGAAAAACCCTAATATATGATGATAAAAATAATAACAACATATAATTGCCCCCAAGAACATACATTTCATTCCAAAAATCTGTAATTCTGGATACCGGCTCCATTAGAAATGTTCTAAGTAGTTAATTAATAGAAATAATAATTACCATTAAAGAAAAATATATTGGGGCATGTAACTTGGTTAAGACCCGTCACATGTCCAGTACTAATACCACTATTAGTGAGGAAAGGTTATAATAATAAAAATAACTTGTGCAAGATTTCATCTCCACATGCTGTACAAAGCTTCTTAGTGAAACAGCTGACGATATCAATTTAAATATTGATTCAATCTTTGGGAGAGAGGAAGACGATATCTATCTACATAACGCGAATCGCAGAAACAAACCCTCCGTGTACCAATGCGGAATCCAAGATCGAAGTTAGCGGTATAATTAATCCGTTACCCCTCCGAGATTCTTTTGTTTCGAAGGACCGCGGAATGCGATTCTCCTTTTTTTACACCGCGGACGTGAGGCTCGTTCGACGCATTGTTTTGATTCCTGGGCGTACGCAGCGACCTCTATCTTGGTCCTTCGCAAGCGCATTCATTGTTCGCACTCCCTGTACCGTTTCCATGACTCCTAAGCCTTGACCGACGCACCGACTTGTTTCCGATGCTGCAGAATTGCTTAGCGTCCCGTGAAAAAATGAGGGAAACGAGTTTAAAACTAATTGCGCCGTAACCACGGAGCGTAAAAAACTCGGAGGCAACTCAAGTGGCTTCCACCGGGTCGCTGAGTACGGCTTATTGGGATAATGGGTTATTGATGTTGGCTGACTCTTCTTCCCGTGTAATTTACCGCTTCTTTCGGGAGTGATGATTCATTCCTTAATTGTATCTTGCAATTTTTCTTCGAGGTAGGAAGAAGAAAAGAGTATGTGCTTTCTTTAATTCTTCGAATTCGATACGGGTTGGGGGTTATGTAATTATCATCACCTTAGGATATCCTTGGTTCTGCTGGTTTACGATTATGTATCGTGACGATTTCCTTGTATTATTACCCTCTATTATATAATTTTCGGATCGTGATAAGATCCGTATTCCTATTAAGTACGTCTATTATCTGATATCTTTTCTCGTCTATAGGATTTTTACCCTGCAGCTTTCGTTCAAGGCACACATTTGACCACCCAGTTTCTTTTCGAAAGATGGCCAGTTCACTTTTCTTATCTTCTTATATCTTTTTCTTTTATTTCCCTCCAGCAATTCTCAGTAAATCCTCAATGATGATCTTATCTGTTCGCTTAGTTTTCTGAATTCTTCGTTCATCTTTGATACCTAAGCACTTAATTTTTTCCATGCTTGTAACTTCTATATTTCAGCTTCTTGAAAGGCCAACCCATTCGTAATATATCACCACCTTTTTGGCAAATTTATATCAATTTTAATGAAGATAGTGTCGGAATGGCGCAGTCGTACGTATCGAAAATGCCTTGTTACATTTATCTTCGACGTTTTTAATGAGTTTTCATTGTTAGATTATTATTTCTTTTGTTTCCGCTAAAATTAGTTTCTTCTTATCGAAAATTGGTTATATACAGAGGCCATTTCATATAAGGCAGACAACTAGGAGGGGATTTTTTCATTTTGTCTTAGTTATTTCGTAAATTTTCGAAGTTCACCTATTTTATTTTAGATGGTAGCCAATAGGGGGTATCTTTAAGATCACAGGGCTCGTAATTAGAAAGAAAAGAAAGGCTGTCTGTGAGGATATTACAATCTGCTCTATTATCAGCGGATTACTTACCCAGTATTGGAAATTCTTACCAGTAAGAATTGCCATAAATTATTGCTGCAAGTTTTGGAAGTTTTAAGTAGTACTTGGGCAATTATATCGTCTTACTTGTTAATGAAATCAAAAAGTGAATCCCGCCACATGAACATTTGCCACTTGTCTACTTATTCCCTTTTGCGGATCCTGTATTTTGAGTAATACATACGTATATTTTCTTTCGGTTACTGGCGGTTCGTAACGTTAAGTCATTCTTGTATCAAGGTTGTTTTTTCCAATAGAAAAAGGGTACTTTCGGGAAGCAGACTACAGACTTCGTGACTTGCTTATTTCATTACGAGGCTGACTTGCATACACGAATGAGGATAATTTTTCTTAACTGTAGATGTTATGTGGTCGTTAATTCAACGTTAAATTTAATTCGCATTCCATATTGTCTCGCATTGATTTATTCATTCTAATTCTTTGCGGTTCGAAGTTGTCCCCGATCATAGCCGAAGAAACCGGTTCTTTAAACAGGGATGCGGCGTTTTTGTAGAGTTCTAAGTATTCTTCACGCTTTTCTTAAACGTATGACTCGGTCAAGAACGTTTGCAGAGAGTTACTTCTGCCAAAGTAATACCTATCATAATTTAGTTTTGTGTAGAAGGTAGGCAAGTGGGCAGCGCATTCGCCTTGTGTAGAAACGGTTCCGGATTTGAGTCCGGGTGTGAGCTCATAAGTACGAAATTATAGCTGTTGAAGTCGAATTTCTGCCCTCTGGATTATAAGTAGTTATTGTTTTTGATATTATTACATAAAGATTCCACACTAATATTATGTCTGTGTCTGGTTTTTCCACTTTTTTGTTGGAACAAGAAATATTTGACGAATTAATTCTCCTTCGCGTTAAAGGATATCTGAAATTTCAACCGATCGCATGAGTTTCTCTGAATAACTTGCGCTGGATTTTTCTCAACTTTTTTATAGTTACATAATGACACGTAAGTACCGAAAATAGGGCTTGAGTGGGAGGTAAATCTCAGAAATAGCCTCTTTTGCCGTCAATCAAGGACTTTAAGGTCTGCTTGAAGTGAAACATACCGCGTGATCTTACTTCAGGAAATTGCGTAAATCTCGACGAATAACTCGCGGAAAGTGTGTATATTTGTCTCTCTTTGCGAGAATCTCAACGTAGGCGAAAATAAACCGACGTATTGAAGTGGAACACACCGACGAAAGGCAAATAGAGACTTCTCAGTTCTCTTATAACGGGGACTCATTCATTCCTTTGCATGCTTGCGCAAATGTATATAGTGCGTATTCTAAGTGCTATTTGGGAGACATATTACTGCTTTATTATTACTGCATATTACTGAAAATATGACTGCTCTAAAGGAGATTTTGGCAAAACATAATTTTACTGAGGATGGGTTTCGGAGTATCGCCGGCGAATGGCCTCGGCACTTATTCTGTCTGCTGCGTAACCACACTTTGCAGCGCTCTTTCGTCCACTTAAATCCTCTTTCTTTTACAACTCATTCAGTAACTCCTCTTTCGAACACAGCTGGAACTTTTTATACAAGGCCGTTTTGAGCATAAGGGTCCTCGGCTGCTATTCTCAAAGGTTGCCGTCTCTTTTAGGGAGAAGACTTCGTATTTAAAAGATTTCTCCCTTTAACGACGTTGAAACAGTTCTTTCAGATTTGTGGCCATGTACAAATGTAAATGAATATGTGTAAGCGTCGAGATTAGTTTACTGTATAAATAATGGCTAGTATGTTTGCTCAGACTACCAGTAATCGTGCTCTTTAGTCATTTTGTAGATTATGGCCTTCTTCATTTGAGACTCGTATAAATTTGATGGATTGTATCAATTTTATTTTTTATTAACGTTTCTTCTTTTTCACGTTATGTGCTCTGTGTTTTCGCGGTTTCTTTCACCCCCTTCTTTGTTGGTGTTTTCCCGCTCAGTGGGGTTTTGTCATACTTCAGTTGAGAAGAGTTTTCCCCACAGACTCATTTTTTGTGTTGTCGTTAGATTCTTTCTTTTAACTCGAAATATTAAATATAACTTATGTATTGACAATTGAGGTTAGGTGGAAGAGTGGCCAACTTAGAAAACCTTACATTTATATAGAGTTCATTCATATAAATATATCTTTTTCGCTGATAAAGAGTTGTAGAATATACATCAATAATAGTAAGAATGGCTCGAACCCGGGCTTTGGTATTGGAGCACAAGCACGCTAACTACTCCACTTCCGCGACTGGTATTATAAGGGTCTGTCACTTATTTCGCTGTTTATACAATATCGTTTGTTTCGTTGTAGTAAAAAATTAATTACTCGAGATTTCAGTTTATTAACGCTTTGTGCATACATATAGAGAAACTTTAAAATATATTAATTAGAGAGATGTAAATATTTATTCATAATTTGTTAAAAGATTGCAAAAGTACAGAAAGATTATCTAAATAAAATCGAAATTAAGAATTTTTATGAAAATGCTTTCAATATTAATAATATGAATGCAATGATATAAATAGTACGATTTAATTTACACGTGGAAATCTACATGACACACTTATCAATCTAAATTAATAGATTGCGTTTATTATTATTATTAACAAACTGCGGGTAGGCTGTAAGCCTGGTGGCAGTTTTTTACCTACTTATATACAAATATTACACGATAAACATTCCGTAGACGCATGGCACACACACAATACCCAAAGGATCATTATATTGTTACATTCATAAGTAATATTTACCTGAAACCTAACCAATGCTTGCATGATATAAAATGTAAATTGCTTTTACTGGATTTTCGGGGTTCAAGGCCCTTCTTGGCTAACGTAGAGGTCACGGGGTAAAATCCCATTGTATGTACATCACCCTGTAAAGCAATCCCTTACTTCCTATAGAAATCCCTACATTTCTAAAATGTTTTTCTACTACAACATCCTAATTACTACAATACTGTTAAAAATTTCTTTTGGAAAGATTTTGCATTTTCAGACATTGGAGTTAAGAGTGATACTGGTAACTTATTCCATTCAGAAATACCTCTATTGAGAAAAGAATACTGCAATATATGCATTATTTGCAGCCGAGGCTTCATTTTAAATTCATGACTATCTTTCCCGAGAAATTCTGGTTTCTCGATTGAATTTTTAAAGTTTAAAATCTAAGTCGAACATTTTGCTTATGTTTGCGGCACGAGCCTCTTTTCTTGCAGAAATCGGGATAAAAAAATAAAAATCCTTTTAGATTCGTACAAATACGCTATACCTCTTTATCGAAATTGGCCTTTAACTATCGGATTTCCCCGGTTTTCACGGATTAGCTTGGGAATTCCATTTCCCAACCTGCCCGGAAAATCGGGCCTACTGTATTCACAAATCCACGAAAGAAGAAACAGATAAGAAGTTTCTTAATTCCTGAGAAAACTCCCAAAAAAGTTATGCATTCTGAGAAGCATTCCGTCTTGGGCGTATTGTTGCCTTGCGCCTCGCGTGCATTCCAGCGACGATAAATTGTTGGGCGTCTGCTCGCGGCGACATGTTTACAGCGCGCCCGTTTGAAGCGGAAGGTGTGTTCCTGTGAGAGTCTGGGAAATCGCTAGGCATCCTATCTTCCACTCGTCCATTTCTCTTCCCACACTCTGGTTAAAGGGCGCCCCCATGTTCGCGAATGCTCTTTCCTTCCCCGCGCCCACGGCCAATGGGTACAAGAGGAGCGAACGTTTTTGCGAAAGTGCGCGAACTACGGTTGAAAGGGATTTCCTCAGGTTTCCACGGAATTTTATTTTTCGAAGAAAGAAGGGAGGGACGGAACCTTGCTCGTATACCTTTGTCTCTCGCCTTTTGCGGAGGGAATTAAAAATCCCGGATCAGTGCGTTTCCTCCCTTCCTAAGGCCACCTTCCCGAGTGTTCCTTTCGCGCCCTTCTGCCTGGAGTGCGGGGTTGGATACAGTGCAGGGAAAGGAAATCGTCATATATACATGTACGTAAGGATTGCGGAAAGGGTTTTAAAGCGTCTCTCAACAGCCAAATGTAGGTGTAATATGCTTCTTAATTAAAATTGAGACTAAAAAGGTCTGCCGAGGGAAAATATATGAATTTAGATGCGAATAATAATTCCCCGTTGATTTGAAGTACGTAATTAGAGGATGTGAAGGTCACCAAAGTATCTCAGAGCAAAGACATTTTTGCAAGAGGTGAGAACCTAATTAACTCCGTGGTTGTCTCCTCTTTATAACGGGTTAAGTTTTACATGTACACCCCGAAAGCCGCTCTTCTGCTTGCCGTAGAGGCTCCATCTAGTGAAATGTTTATCACCCTACACCTTAAATATAACCGTTGTGTTTATTTTCAAGAATCCTTAACGAAAGTTTTATTTTCCTCGGTTGAAATTGTAAGTTCACTGTACAAACGTCGGTCAGTGCGGTGAATTGAATGAATATATCCATTAAGAATAGGTGTTAATATCCTACTATTCCATTTCTGTATTTCAGCCTGTGGATAATTTTTCTTGGTGTTATCCTTGTCATTGTGGCCAATTGCTATTTGGCAATTGTGGTTAATTGCTACAAAATACGAGGGAACTTATGAATTATGCACCCCTCTATGTTATCGAAAAATGTTACCTTTATTCCTCGTGTTGTTTAGCAATTAGAAGCTTTTAATGAAGAACCAATATCGCTAAAATGAACTAATAATTGCTTAATCATCATCTTCTTCTTCTGAGGTGCCGTCCTCAAATTGGGTTGATTCGGACTGCTCTCTCTACGTCCCTCCGGCCGTCTCCCTCTGCTCTTCATAATTTCTCCCTATAAATACGTAATATCATAATATGAAAGGTGTAGAAATCAGAGTCATGGGTGGTGGAGGAAATCACCAAAGCTTAGACAGCAAATTTGTTTTTATAAAATTGGAAGTATATTATCGTAGTAGATGTTGTTTTCATTAGTTGTGGAGAATTCACGGAGACATTTCAGAACCAGTTTGGAACTGTGGCACATGCGAAGGATGATTTTCCTTACCTTCGCGAACGCTATATACGCGAACTGAGCATGCGCCGCAGTTCTGAACTGGTTGTGAACCGTCTCCGCGAATATACCTATTATAAATCATCCAAATGTCTATACAAAATTAGATTTTTAGTAGACTGTGAATTGAACAATAAAAAAATCAGTCGAAAGGGTTGTGTACGATTGATACTTAACCAGAATTGCCAATTACATTACCTCGACTCGTATATTTCGTCTGCGATCTGAATGATGGGAATTGATAGAGTTTTTCTCGTTGATGGTTTCAGCTGCCCCTGAAATTAGTTTTTATAATGATGGCTTAGTCCATTTACCTTGATATACTCTTAAACGTAATTCGTTATTTATAAATATGATATATGTAGTAAATTGATCAAAGAGTACGAATATATGTATTGCAATAGTACTTGAAAACTTCGGTCATCTTTTTGCGGTAATTTATGCCGGAAAGATTATTATTCTAAAATGTACTATACTATACTATAAGATAGTAATTTTTGTTCAATGAAGGACCCGTAAACATTGGATTCTATTTTTTAGTCATCATAATTTTTAAGAAAGTGTAGTATTGCCGATTTAATTTAATTTACCGAAAGTATCTTTACGGTTTATTGTAAGACACTTTAATATCCGGGAGGAATTTTTCTGAAATCCTGAGAAACATTACTTTACCCGGATTCCCGGCGTGTAAATGCGTCTATTGGCTACTCCATTCCATATGGGGGGATTCAAACATAAAGTAAGTGAGGTAAATGTTTCAGGGCGCCGTCATCATGGAGTATAGTTCTATCTACACGCCAGTATATTTTAAAATAAAATTATACTGACTAAGTTTGAAAATTTATAGCTTTTTATTGTCCAAAGCAATATGAGACTAAATAATGCTGTAATTTCGGGACTCCTTGAGGCGGCCAACGATGTTTAGATAAATAAAGTAACAAATAGTAAATTATTGTCTCAATTAATACATTAAGTTTATGTTGCGTAAGGGAAGTTGAACATCTGCATTCGGTACTGACAATGAGTAGGAAGAGGAAGCACAGCCGTAAGAAGCGGTTGCTGCCTTCCCGAGAAATTACGAAGATTCGTCGATTAAAGTGATTGCATTAAGAGGAGGAAGACCTACTTGGATTGAGAACGCGATGGGAATGACGTACTGGAGCAATTCGAAGTTCTCTCAGCGACTTTTTAGAGTTAAGTACTTGCCTCCCTCTTCCAATGGTTTCCATGGGAATGAGAACTTCAACTGAGTCATATGCTCTTTAGTAGAGGTTATTTATATGCAAATTTTTTCACTTATGATGTTTCAAACTCGGCTTTAAGTCTAGGACTAATGTATTTCCGTTCTCGTAGAATAATGAACTGTATGTACTCATGTATCCTTACCTGTTTCGTAGCAAGTTAATTTTGTCCAATGAATCATTTGGCGCGTAGGCTGTCAGGAGACCCCATATCTCTTGCCGAGGGTAGTGATAGGTGGCAGAAATGCGGAAAACTTAGTCTGTCTTTACCAGCTAGGGTATTTCTGGAATAAGATTGTCTCTGCCGTCCTATTTTCACTTTGGGAAATTTCATTTTCTCCTAAGCCTAAGCTGGGTTTATACCCTATGAGAACTTTTCTAGTAAAATTCATTATTTTTTATGAATAATTGAAAATCATTTTTTTCTTTAATTTTCTCTGCGTAATTTTCCTCTTATTTAGTATTTCCGACGTAGCTTTCTGTGGTGGAGAACAATTTTCTTCAGTAGGTGATTGAATCATTTTCCCTGCCTGTTCGATGTTTCTCTGACAAAGTTGTATTTTTCTAATGCCAGCTTTGCTAAATTGGTTGAATACGCTCTTCCTGAGTAACTGTAACTTAGTCAGATACCTGCGCAAAGAAAATATATTTCAGGTTGATATTAATTTATATCCAATAACCTTATAATATTACAGTTAAATATTGTAGAAATCACAAAGATTTTTCCTTTTCTTCATTATGTTTTCCATGAAGTCCGGCTAGCGATGATAGATTATATTATAACCTTATAGTAGCTTAGAAAGGACAAATTCATGCCATTTCGTGACATCCGAAGAGTTTTCCAAACGTACTATTTTAGTGATTCGAATTCAGCTGTGGATTATCGTTGTTGCAGATTGTTAATTTTGAGTCATCGTCAAAATGTAAGTTAGACAGCTTTAATAAAAAAAACTCGCCACATAGATTCATTTATATGCTTCAGTAAATATGGTACACTGCTGAACGTGAAGATATTGTTCATTTATGCCTTCCAATCGAAGTCGAGGATATTGCCTACCTTTGTAAGATGGTGTTTATCTACGTTGACGTTGAACTTTATCTAGAAAAGAGATGACTGGAATAGAAAGAGAGGTGATAATTACTTCCTTACCTTTTACAAAACAGTCCCAACCTGATTTTGTTTCCTTCTCCTCCGTTTCTTTCTAAACAACGGGGCAGTTGTTATACGCAAAGGAACAAATTTTATTTGGAGCTTAATCTAAGTTTCATAGCCCATTTTAGGATGTTTTCTTTTCTGCAAATCATGTTTAAAAGTTACTATACCTACTTACAAGAATTTTTCATTACAGTAATGTTGAGTGGGCTAGTTGAATTCCATTGCTCTCCTTAAATTGCGAATGTTTCTCCGGTTCTCTCTCCTATTTTTGCTTTCGTCATAGGAGCAGTTAACTCTTTCGCTTTCTAAGTTCATCCTCTTAATTTTGTTCCATGTTCTTAATCCGCATGTTCTTGCTCTTCCTCCATAGCTCGAGGGTTCGCAAATGACATTTTATAATTCTTTAAAGTTTTTTTTTTTAGTCTTTTCTTAGAGTCCTTTTTGGCAATCCTTTTCGTAAGCTGTCTCGAGTGCATTCACTTCTCAATTAACATTTTTTTGCGAAGGAAACTCGCTGCTAATTCAATGCTGACTGCTGACAGTTATATTTTTTTTAGCGTAATCTTCGTTACGCTACGTTTAATTAATACGTTACGTTAATTTCTTCTTTTACCTTAATTTTTATCCTGTTTTCTTCGTTGTTTCAGTTATCTCCTGCTTTATTAAAAAAATAAAAATTTACGTAGCTCACCTTTTTAAATACCTGCGAAAAAAATTACGCAAAAATACTTTCTTGTCGGAAATTCCCCTTTAAGTGATTTGAATCTCGCTCATTAAATCGCAAAGCATTCATTGTTTGAATACCTATATTTGTGATCTTTGTCCACAGTTAATTGTAAATGCTTATCCTTTAACATTTTAGTAATAATACCTTGTGAAATTTAGCGTTAATCGATTCGTTTGTGAAATAAAATGTCCACCACGAAATGGGGTTTCATTGTCTCCGTATACTTCGGAATTAAATATTTAAAATTTCTGCGCATTATTTCGGGGTCATAACCTTAGTTTTCGATGACATGGTCGTTAAACTTGGATATAGAGCAGTGTTTTTCAACCGGTGCTCCTTGGAGCACTGGAGGTCCGCTAATATGAGTGCTTTATGCGTTGATTTTATTTATTTCGATTCTTATGTTGGGTTTATTGTGATTCTATTTTGTGATTGTGAGCAGTGTTTTTCAACCGGTGCTCCTTGGAGCACTGGAGGTCCGCTAATATGAGTGCTTTATGCGTTGATTTTATTTATTTCGATTCTTATGTTGGGTTTATTGTGATTCTTGATGCTTGAAGGGGAAAAATATCTATATTGACATTTAATTCATAGCAAATTATGATTTCCGTTACTCAATTAGGTACGATTTGCAATAAAAAAATACAATTTAAAACCACATGACGGTAATCATAAACCACGTAACGCGAAAATTTCACAAGGTCTTCTGCATTGAGTTTATAATTCGATTGGGTGCTCCGCTTTTTCTTTGAGGTTGGGAAACTGATTAATTTGGTATTTTGAATGTCTTTAATTTTTTATGATGAATTGCTCGCTAAGGTTCTTTCTTAGTAGTAGTAGTAATGCTAAAAGTGCTTCGATAGCTGAGGTCATTTCGCACCTAGGCTCCCACCGGGATTCGAACCCGGGACCACTTTCACTGAAGTCGAACCCGTTGCCCACTTAGCCATTCTGGAGCCCCGGTTCTTTCTTATCTCTAATCGTAAATGAATTTGACCGTCCTTACCGTGAGATTTACCGTGCAGTGTAAATTTTATGAATTGAATTACATAATTTATATAATAAACTAAGTAGAATATATAGAACATTAGTGTAAATTTGGAATACAGTATTGTTTGAATTTTAAATTTATAGTTATTAGTTCCGATTTATTATACCATGTTTGATTATCGTAGGTAGTATAATAGCCAGTTGGTTAATCTCCAGAATTCTTCGGAGATCATTGGAATGGAAATTAGATACTAGCGAAGTCCTAGGATCAGTAGTTTTATAAGTATCAGTTTCCGAAGTGGTCAAAATCCGACGATGATTTATAGTGAAACGACTGTGTCCATCCATTCCATCGAAAGATGGAATTTAAAAAAATTGTATTAGATAGATAGACCCTTTATTGGCTGTGTTTGGCCCAATTGAGCCTCTCTTCCGCCTAACCTCGTTTGTCGTTATTACATATACAGATATTTATTAAAAAATAAAAAGGAAGAGTATAGCGTATATAGAGATTGGATCTAAAGAGTAGAAATGTATTTGTAAGTTCATTCGCTTTGAAATCGCTGCTGCCTGTATAAATGAAATTTAGTTAATTATATTCATATTCTATAATTTAGTTTTATTTGCTTATGCCTATTAAAGCAGTTTTATATAATTTCTTGTTATGGTAGTCCATATACTTATATTTCCAACGGCTGTAATTTGCTCAACTAGCATTTCCATGGTTTACTGAAATTTACCAGGAAAAGAATTTCCCAACGTCCTTTCTCGCTCATAAACGGATTTGTCTATTAGTTTGAGTTGCTCTTGGCAGGCTCTTTCGAGGCAAGAAAATCCGCATTCCTATTGCAAGCTCCATCGATGCCAAGTTTTCAGTCATGTTAGGAGGCTGTTTTGGCGTATCTTTCCCAAAGTCTGAAATGTAAATCCTTCTCAAAACATTCCTCTTATATTCATTGCCTTGCCGTTATTCATCTCTTCCCTCAGCTTCATTATTTTCCTAGTTTTCCTCCTTTCCCATCATGAATGTATTGCTTGTTCTCTTTCGCCACTGAACCGTGACCTTTATGTCATTCAGAGGTTTTTTGCTTGGTGTTAATGTGTTGGATCTTCCTCTTCAAAATTTTTTACTGCGATGCTAATGAATCGGTTGTCCCTCTTTTCACTTGCTTCTGTTTCTTTCGTAACTCATTGTTTTTACTAGCTTATTTTGCCAATTACCTGTTTTTCGATGTTGCTCGGACGTGAAAATGATGAATATAATTCCGATGGAATCTCACAGTTGTGAAACAACACGTCTTATCGTTACCCGAATACTCACTCATTGAAACATCGCGATTTTCCGTCTCAAAGTTTATTCTCTCATTTTGGTACTTTGACTAATTTCGGTTGCATCTACGTCTTTCTCTGTGAGTATAATATTGCCTCTAGTACTTGTCATTTGACCGATTAAATTTTCATCCTTAAAGTTAATTAATAAGTTTACAATAATTAAACACCTAATGCTTTATTTGAGCTAGTGTGAGAGTTTATATTTAACGATCGGAATCTATTTAATATACACCAGGCTGCGATATTAAGTTTTATTTCATTTTTTTTAATTGCATTTCGAATTAAATTAAAGCACCTTCTTGTGTTGTTGAAATATGCTTTGTGGGTTATAAGATTTACATGACCAATCATTTTTGGTTGCCGATTACACTCTGTTTCTCTTGAAAATAAGTAGAATATTCGGTTGGTTGAGGAATATACCTGTCATCTATAAATATACGTGTTATCTATAAACGTACTTGTTATCTATAGACATACCTGTTATCTTTGAATTTTCGAATGTAAGAGGGCCATTTAATCACGCAACAATTTAAAGAGACACCTATTTGGTTTTTGGATCGTTGCTTGTTCCATAGATTCTGTGGTAGTCTACCTTTATGTTAACGACCGATAAGTGATTTAAATTTAAATTGAGTTTTTTTTGCCATTGCATCATTCTTAAAGCAAAAAAATCGTTTAGGTCGTGAGGATTATCAGAAGGAAGGTTTAAGGACTGTAAGATAGTGTAGGGAACTTAACCCTTGGACGAATTTCCGAATCATCTCAGTAAAATCTTACCTGCGTCTTCTTTAACTTTTATTCAAGAATTCATCTTCCCTCTGAATTCGATTCGTTGACGCAAGTGGAATGTATTCTCCACGTATTCGAAATTACACACTTCTTCTCGGACCCCCACAATCTTTCACATTTAGTCGGCTTCAACATCCGACCCTCCCCCGCATAAATAATGTATCGACCGAGAGCAAACATTGATACGAGTTCGTAGGAATTTCAACTTTCCTCCGCGGCGAAGGAGACACCGATAAATTATGAATCTCGTGCGAGAACGAACCATTGTGTCAGAGGAAGGTTTACCCCGGAAGGCAGGTCTGCTGTAGAAGGGCTCGCCACCACCGCGTTCTCCCCTTCAATTTGGCCTCCCTTCTCTATCCCACTGCCCCACCTACCCCTTTACCTCCTTCGTCCTATTGCCCTGTCTACCCCCATCCCACGTCTTTTGCCCCCAACTGCACCTCTGCCCCCGTGCTCGAATGACTTCCTTGCCCCATAGGGCCCTTTCCCCACGTCTCCCCGTCATATCGCTGGCCAACCCCAATTCGCGTGACTGAGAAGACAAAAAGAGAGTTTGCCGCCTGAATGGCACAAGACTCCCTCCAATTTCCATCTCATTTTCCGCTCTCATGTTTTCGCTCAACGTCCGCTTCCTCTCGCAAAGGGCCTCTGCCTCCTAATTTTAAGTCGTAGCCGCTCGTATCCGACTTGTTTCTTGCAGTTTCTTATTCCTGCCTCAGTCGTCGAAAATGGGCTATTTTAATGGCTCTCGCCGTATAAAGTGAGCTCTGGGGTTCGGTATAGCGGTCGAATTAGAATGATCGGTTGCCAAATTTAGTTTCGCCTCGCTTAATTCAATCGGATTTAGCTACCATTGCGATGGATCAGCTGTGGATCCCCTAGCATTGGCTTTACCGCCTGCATTGATTCCACCCGTGTTGTAGGTCGTACGTTCACCCAATTATATTCTAAGATTGTATCTGTAGAAGTTGTTAAATATCTCTGTACGGTATAGTTTCTGATAAACATCATGGCAAATTTCCAACGTTTACGCGACACTGCCATCGTACTGGTCTTTACTTTCTGTTACCGTTGTTTGTTGTGCGAGGTGCTGTGGAGGGAAGTAGGATGGAAAGCACTGCTAAAAGAAAATCACATCAATATTCAATCGTTCTGCGAAAATCTGTGTTAACAACTATGGTTGCCAGAAGTGACCCAAATTAATGAGAAGCGCCATCCTCGAAATATGACGATTTCCTGGAAGGTCTCAGTGGGACCCAACCCCTTAACTCGAGGAAATTAGATTTTATTTCCTCACACCAAGTAGTTTAATTTATATATCTCAGTAAACGATAACCTCTTTTAAGAGAGATCAATGCTCGTTTAACGATTTCTATCTCTTCGAACTTTGAAATGCCTCTATATCCGTTCAATTGTGTCTTCCGAGTTTCCTGCTATGGCAACTCTTAGCTCCTTTACATTCATTCAAAGTGTAGTTGTCAGTAAGCTTTCAATGGATAGTAGGCGTATTAGTTCCTGTCAGAGCCTAATTTACATATGCTACTTCCTGCTGCCCTTGTGACTCATGGCTTAATCTATGCTACGCGAGTAGTATTGAAATGCTGCTCGCTTCATTCTGTCTTCTCTGGGCTCCTGTAACGCTAAACGCATTCGAACAGATAGAATCAGTGATATATTAAATTAGCCATTGATAAACATATCACTAGCTCTTAATTTGATTATTTTTAAGTCTATTATCATTTTTTGTAGTTGTCTATTATGAGCTTAGTTTATTATGATTTTTAGTCGCTGTAAGAGTACTCTTCGGAGCGTGTTTTTGGATAATTTTACCACAAACAGCTTATGACGTGTTGTCTAAAAAATAGACATTTTATTGGTTTCATAATTTAAGTTAATCGTTGTAGATTTCATTTGCTTTTCATTGTCCGCATCATTTCGGTGGTTCACGTCAGGGATTAAGGTAAGCTTTCAGAGGATAGCATTGAAAGACATTTCGGTTTTAATCTCCGTTCGGACGTCGGTGAGTTTTAATTACGGAAATGAGAGGGGCTTAAGTGACAAAGGAAGCCTTTGTCTCAGCGTTCTGCTGCCCTTACATTTCTGCGGAGTATTTCGGAAATTAGGGCCCGCCTGCTCAGCAGTCCCTATTATTGAGGTAAAAGGAATTGAAAAATGTAGTCTGGGAAATTGAATGCATGAATAATTTTTCTGGATTTAATTTCGGATGAAAATGAAAAATTTGGACCTTGGATGAGGAATTTGGTCTCATCTATGGATTATTTGTGTGAATTTCCCAGTGTTATCAATCGGCATCAATTTCAATTCAAACGGCCTTCAATTTTGTGATAGATTTGTGATTTTATCTCCTTCAAGCGTATGTGTCATGAAAACGCGTCATATATCCAATCCGACCAAGTATAAGTGTCACTTCTTTATCTCCGTCGTCTTTATTGCGAGACTAGTTCAGTATCTCGCGTATCACCGACCTTTGATACACCGATAGCGATATTTTCAGAAGTTAATCTATCGAAGAGACGAATTTCTATCAATAGAGAATAATATTTTAACCACAGCGGTTGCTGCGTGTAGTAATACCTTTTAACATTGAATTTTCTTCACGTTATCCCTGATTTATGATACTATACGATGCATTAGAGAAAGGCTCAAACATTTTTGTCTTCATAACATTAATATTACTGAGGGCACTTAAAGATGTATTGAAGATTAGACTGTTTTTCCTCTTAATAGAATCTTACTCTACAGCCGCTTGTAATTTAGTTGAAAAATAAAATTATAGATCGCAAAATATTCTAAAATTGACTTTGTAGATATAGTGAGATTAATGAAATAATAAATACAACTAGTACTTTTCCACAAACATTGTGGAAAAGTACTAGTTGCGGAACAATATTTGTGGAAAAGTACTAGTTGTATTTGTTATTTCATTTATAATGGAATTCCACCAAATCTCGCTAGAGAAGATTAATTTTATAGTGAGATTAAGTACTATAGTAGCATAGTAGTATAGTACTAAAGTAGCTGTAAATAAAAAGATTTCTAACAACGCCATAGGAATAGTGAGAGCTAACAGGAATTCACAAACGAACTCATATTCTAAACCTGGGATGCAACCTCTCATATATACTAAACTCAAATATAATCTCGTTTATACCTGATTTTTTAAGTAAAACTCAGCTTAAAACACCTGTACTTTAAAATAAATCATCACATGTATGGTATTTATTTTCATATGCAACGAATAAACTTTGTGGAATAATTTTTAAATGATTTCTATGTAATGAAGTGAAATGGAATAATCTTATTTTCGTTTTTATGTGCAGTTATTTAGATTTTCATGTTACATATAGGACGAAAATACCTGGTGCATTTTCACATCACGTCATAACAGTTGATATTGCTTCCCTTTTCATCATAATTTCACGAATGCTTCCATATCATGGTGATAGCAAAACTCGCAGGTAAGGAATCATTTCTCTTCTGCTTCTATGAGAAAAGATAGGCAAAAAAACAAAACATCATCTACCAAGGGAAGTAATCCATCAAGTTCGTTAGTTTCCTTCCGTGATTTTCATAAGCTTCCTAAGAGGCATTGTCTAGAATTTATCATTTCTGTAATTGTTTCCCGTTTAGAATGGGTGCAGTTTTTCGTGGGAATCTAGCGGAGCGTTCTAGAACCGACTACGAGTAATTAAAATAACGGATATGCTCGTTTGTCTTTTCTTTCTTCGCTACGACCTATTTCGCGATAACGATTAGAAGAACAATATTATCTCAGCTTAGAACCGTAGTAACTTCTTATTTAGACTTGTAGTGACATATAGATTACTCGTCGATACCGAGTAATTATGGAAGCTACGAATTTGGTATTGCATTTGGAGCAACTTGTTATAAACTTTCATGTACATACATAGGGATATTGATTTATACCAATGTAATCGTTTTATAAATCGTACATCGACCAAATCGATACTATCGGAAATTTGTTTCCTTTTACTGGTCTCCATCAAATTCTAGATTTTATTAACTGTCAAGATGTCTATTAAAATATTATACATCTATAAATGATATACTTCGAGTTATAAACATTGGTAACTTGTTCTATTTCCACTCAAAGGATGGATACCTTAATTTAGAGTTGGAAATTTTAGTAATGGAAGTACTCGAAGAATTAATTCATGTTATGCGTCAAGAAAAAAAGATAATTGTCTACTTAAAAATCATGAAAATTTTAATTAATTGAAAAAGAAAATTTACTGAGTATTAATGTTTCCGCAAAAATAATTTAACGTTGAATTTATTATTATTATTTTTCTTTTTTAGTTATCCCTCTTTTCNACTTGGGTGAATACCAGGCAGGGTATTGTACTTCCTTTTCCCCCTGAAAAGATGACTACCACCTGGCCTGGAGCCTATCTGTAGTCCAATCGTACAAATAATAATAATAATAAAGAATATATTTACTATAACAAATTGATGCTGAGTATTCATAAGTTAATTTTGAGTATTAATATATTAATACTCAGTGCATTTTCTTTTCTGATGAGTGAAACAGCATGGCTCTACGAAAGGAAGGCTGAGGTTGTGGGCTGAATGGAATTATCTCACTGTAGAAATCATCGTGCTGCTTTTATTGACTTACGATTATTACAACCCAAATCCTGATGTATTATCCTATAGTATCACTCTTACACGACTCATTGTCAGTAAACAAATGTTTGTGCTAGAATTGAGATTTACTCGTTTTAAGCTCAGGAAGCGAGGTGAATTCCGTAAGGCTTTTTTAAAAATGAATATTCCTTATTAGGAGTGGTAGTGGATCATCCTTCCGCGTATATCTCAATCTCCTTTTCTTCCGCTCACCTCTCTTCCTTCGCGGCGGGTTCGAGTGCATCGCAAATGAGGCGCACGCTCTTGGAATGCATATCTTGCAACGCAATCACTCTCTGTATCTCGGAGAGAGAGGAGAAAGCAGTGGGGAGAAAAGAGAAAGGGTGGCGGTTGCATCGGGGAATGCACAGAGGAGAATGACTAGAGAAATTTCCGGATGTAAAATTCCTCCGCAAGAATTCTTGAAATATCGCGAAAGGTTAAAATTGGAGATCCCTGGGAATCTGGAAGAGGAAGATGTTTCCATTAATATTTATGATTTTATCGCACACTATCGTCTTGCTTTCTAACAATAGTTTGACCATTTTCGCTCCAATAATGCGAATCTAAAATTTCTTTAGAGATATCATTTAGGTTATCGATTCTCTTCCCAAGTACGCTCCCGACGTTTGACATCAGAATTGTCTCCAACGAAAACGATTTCAGAAGTAGGACTTGAATTAGCATTGATGAAATATTCCTGAAAATCGGTTCATTTTAAGTGGCAAATTTAGGAATTAACTATGCAAAAGTACGAGGTGAGAAAATGATTCCTTTCACACCAAGTGTTATGGTGGAATTGATGAATGGTGTTAGTTTAGTAGTTCAAGTAGAAATAGGTCCACATTTTCCGAAAGAAAGTCGAGTTCTTTGATAATACCGACTGAGAGATTGCTGTAAACCTCTCTTAGACGTATTCGAGATAACCGTAATCATTTTTACCTTAAAATCGTGCCCTTAAAATAAAAATGTTCATAAATACCCGTCATAATATAATTCTCAGTGTATTGACATTGTTCTCATGCAATCTCCAATTAATATTCCTCAATATTCTGTAAACGCCCGTAAAAGAAACTGGGGCTCGATAAACTTATAGATTGAATTTTTTTCCTCTAATATGAGCAATTAATTGCTAAATTTAAACTTCATTCGTGAAGGGTATTTTCTATATCGAATAAAATAAAACCTATGGTAAAGTTATTAAATAATGAGTATTAGATTTGTATCTTCTTATCAATTAACCGATGGGAATGAGATTTCTAAAAATATCAGTTATAATAGCTTTTCGGATGTTTCAGGCCAGAAATTCGGGTGTTGGTGTTCAATTCTCTTTTATGATTCATCTGAAGCCTACGGAAATTTTAACGAAGAGAAATATCTCATAAATAACGGAGAAAGTTGTATTTCTGCTACGTAATTTATTTCCACCCGAAATGTGATGTTTGTGATAAGTGAAGAGGTGAGAGATGGCCAACCCATTGTGACAAGGGTGCCATATTTCATAGATATAAAGGATTTGTCTGCCCATTTGGTGCCATTCCATCCAGTGAGATGCTGATATATATTTTATTATGCCAAATATGGGATTAATGCGTGCTCGACGTAAACTATCATTAATTACCGTTTCTAATGAACAGAACGCACAATTATTAAATAACTAAGATAGAGCCGTTAAGGTTCCGCGCGCCATTCCTGGTATGGGATAACAAAGTTGCCAAATGTGAAAATATTTCGCGTGCGAACTAATAAAGGCCATTAAATTTAGTAGCAAAATGGCAACTGTGCATCACTAATATTGGAGAGAGTGTAAAGGTATATTAGGGATGGAGCAAGGTGGAGATGAATTTGAAAGAGGAATGAGTGCCTGAGATTTCCGCGTGGCCTGATTTCCCTAAAAAGTGCAAAAACCTCTTCCTCTCCCGGTAGAGTAAACCCTCTCGGCTTGTTCCCACGACCATTCCGAAACCCACTCCTCGTTCCCCTTCCTTTTCCTTATTCTTCGCTTCCTCACCGGCGCTCACGCTCAGGAATAGTCTTCCGTGTCGTGTCCGACTCGACCGGGAAGATTTTAAGCCGATTGAGAGTGAGAATCTTTTTTCCGATGGGCATGAAGTGAACGAAATCGGCTCACAATTCCCGTTATGACAGTCTGGTTGTTTTTTTCCCGCGGCGACGCCCGTGAAAACGACTTTCGCACGCGAAAGCCCGCCCTGTTATATGACAGGAAATTAAAAGAGGAGGAATAAATCAGAGTTAAATTCGCCCCCCGAAGCTATTTCTAGCCTTTTTATTTGCATAGGGACAGTTTTATGGACTCACTGTCGCAGATGGTCTGAATTGTATCGCTGCTATTAAATATTATAGAGTATAATGATAGCTAAAAGTGTATTATATTCATAAATTTAAGCAATATGGATTCTGCTGTTCGTTAATTATTTTGTGTAGCCCTCTAAAGAAGAGCTCACGTTTTGACGGGAAGATTTAGGAAGATCTCCGATTAGTATTTGGGGTAAAATGAATGGCATTAAGCGATACTTGGTGGAATGTAATGATTTGTACACATAAATTGTGATATATTTAATGACAAAACTTGTACAAGTCCACAAATTTTATAGCAAACGTTTACCGGTTTCGGCGTGAGTTTATGCCAACATCAGAACTCATGAGTTCTGACGATAGCGTGATATTGCACTTAATCACTCACAAAAAACAGTTTTACTACACAGTTAAACTCACAGTTTCTACGAAACTGGAGCATACAAAAACTGTCGTANCAAATATTTTATTATTTGGGGCTTATCTTAAAGACCGTGAGTTTTCTGAATCCCATTCGCTTAATTTTTGCCTAAGATATAAGTTTAAATTCAGTACATTTTTTGGATACAAAATGTGAAAGATATATTGAATGTAGAAATTTTAATTGAACTACTAATATAGAATAGAAAGATTGAATATGAATGTGATTGGATACTAATTTTTGTGGTAAATATGCTATTCTGTGATTCATCATCGCATACATCATGAATGAATAATCTATGCGCGCATAATCTAACCCTGCTTACAGTGAATGGTTGGACAATATCCGACTATTATAGTCATACTTGTTTTATCCTTAATACTTCTACGTATTTCTAAACATCAGCGGTGATGGATAAGAAGAATATTTTCCATATCTTTGGGAAATGTACAAATCTAAAGCTCTTAGAGATCGACAGGAGCAAGATATAATCAGTGGGATATGTTTTCGACTCATCAAATTAAAATTTTAATTATCTTAAAAGCCATTTTTAAGGCAGTTATTTACTAATCAAGCGAGAAGGATCTCGCGAAGATGAATTCTAGGAATCTCCTTCTACATTGTGTTCCAGTTTTCCCTGTCAGTGCGGCGGGTGAAATCCGCAGTTGAAATCTTCGAATTTAAACAGTGGTTATTAATTTTATTCGCCCGATCGTGAAATTTCCCACAAAGGTGAGCTGGCATTAGGATATTTTCGTTGAAAGGGGAATAATACGTAGGATTTTATTCCTTCGTAAGTCGTTGTTACTGAAAAACTGGAACGAGTTGTAGATTTTTCTAAACAGAGAAAAGTATCCAAATGACACCGATATTTCAAACGCGTGGCTTATATATATTGCTGAAAGATATGTTACCGAAATTGAACACTTTTAATATCCTCTGGCTCCTTTTTTCAGCACACATTTCTAAGTTTTATGAGTATCGTTTGGTTTGTTGTTGTAAATATTCATTGTAGCTTTCGTTTAACTTGTCATTCATTGGCCTAAATCCCAGCTCGGTAAATTTCTTTCATGATGAAATAAAAAAATCATGAAAAGGCATGATGTAACGATGTTTATTTTCTTATAAATTACTGTCAGAAACACCAGCGTTTTCCGTAAGACAATAATTAAGAGGGAAAATTATGACCGTAACCGCCGTGGTATGTCTCGCTTATAACCTTACCCTCTCCCTCCAGTTCAAAACACACCGGAAGAGGTTTCGTCTCCGCCAGCTCGTGCGCTAGTTTATAGAATTTTCGAGTAATATATATATGTATATATATAAATAAATTATTATCCACGCTCACTGAATTTCGCACGCCAAGTGCTAATAGCAACATAGCTGTAGCTCTGAACGAGGTCGTTATCACCGACTCCTGCCATATATGTATTTAAAAAGGAGGTTGGACGTCGCCGAAGTAGGCCATCTGCGGGTGGAGACCTATTCAAATGGAAAGTTGCACGATCCACCGAGTGCATATGCCCTTGCTTCTGATACCGGCCGCTTTTATTTTTATCCGCGTTCATTCTGCGATCGTGGCGCTCATCGTGATTCCCTTGTCGTTTCGAATTCGCTCGAATCTTCACGTAGCCGATATTTTAATCTTTCCGTAATTCTCAGCGCCCACGCAACGGCTCTGCAAAAAAGCACTCTCACGAGCGGCGTCTCACAGCGAACAATGCGCTACCAACTGCGGAAGCAGGAGCGGTAGCAGATGTCCGATTCGCATCACTTTCCCGAATTCGTGGATCGCAAACAATGGAAATGCTTTTTTAATGCCGCCCATCCTCGCGTCATTCATCTCTTAAAACGTGTCCTTCGTGTCGAAAAACGATGTTGATTCTTCTCGTATTACACGGATTTGTTGTCTTTTGGTGTTCTGCGAAAATGTTACCCGTACATGCCCGCATTATTTTTATATTTTTTGATTCCAAAAAGATAGGCATTTTTATTGGAATAAACGGCTTCTACTTCCGCCATATACGGCTGTAATATTTAAATCGCATTCTTAAAAAAATCGTGAAATACCGCTAATCTAGATCAAAATTCGCTTCATTATGGAACTCATGGATAAGACCTGAATTCTTTTAGACCTTGTTTTCACTACTGGGACTTTCTCGTAAGGTTAACGTGTTTTAGACCTTACTTCCTTTACCTTTGTGTAGGTTAGTTTCCTTTAGAACGCTAATTCCCGTATTTCTTACGTCATCCAACGCCTTTTATTTTTTCCTTCATCTGGGTCATTTTCCTTTTATATTCCCTTCAATCTTTTTCTTCAGTAATCGTTCCCGTATTAATATTAGACCTACCCGCTTCCTTTGATTCCTTTTTATATCTTCAATAAACATCCTTCCCTCTCCCCAATTGCCAGTAACTTCTCTCTTATTTTTCAGTCAACCTTACTTTATCGATTTATACCATAGCCTTGTCTCATAACCATCTTTTAATATTCTCCTTTCTTAACGCTTAACTTCAAGCCTATACAATTATGCACTCTAAAATAACGTTTCTACCTATATTTCCTATTGGAAACTTATGAATGCATCTCTTGACGACGAAGAAGACGATTACGATTTGACGGATACATATACACACCTCTGCATACATGACTACGTCTGTTATAATTGTGGTAACTCAACTTTGGAAGTCAAGGTTGAGTATTAATCTTTTTCCACGGTTCTTTCAATAAGGAGATTACTAGAAGAGAAAGGCTCTCTTGTGGTTTCCGACTAGGCTCACGCGATGATGGTTTGGATTAAAGTGCGAACTTACTGGTGTGCAGTTGTTAGAGAGTTGTAGTAGTATTGTTAAAAGCGCTTCAACTGCTGACGTCATTTCGCCTATGGGTCCCACCGAGAATCGAGCCCGGGACCACTTGCACCGAAGGTGAACGTGTTTCCTACTTAGCTATCAGGGAGCCCGTTTTTAGAGTTTTGAGAAAAGCTCCAAAAAGGCGTACTTTGCAAGTTAACTAACCGTTATGGAATTTCAACCAGCAGGGGTTAGGGTTCTCCGGGGTCGCGCTTTGCAAAGTATTGTTATGAATACGTATTACGGCAACTACGTTGCCATCTTCAGGAGAAAAGATAACTACAAGATAACTAATTCTATATTGCTTGCAAATTACGCCTTTTTGGAGCTTTTCTCTAACTCTAATGTATTCCTTTTCCTTATAGATTCCGTTGTTAGATAATTGGTAAGCGAACTAACTTCCTGATTCTGCTCTTCCCGTTATAACGACGTCAAATTTGGTGTTTCTCAGTGATAATTTCATATATATGTTGGTAGGGAAATAAAAGTAAGTTGGAAGATATTCTTTCCTATTATCTATCTATTGGGAAAGCTCTTTATAACTACCAACTTTTCATATTTAGCAAAGAGGAATACCGCTGGAAAAACAAAAAGTGTCTAATTTGCTTAGAATAAGGTATTCCGGTGTGAGACATCATTCTAAATTTTGATTAGCATGTTCAAGGAGATTAAAAAAAAATGTCATGGCGATCAGCGGGAAGGCTTGAGAAAGTAATGCAGGCCATACTTCGGTCTCAGCTGCTTCTTCGTCGCACTCTTTTGTTCGCTATATCTGAGTATGGATCTCCAGACTGTTATGTCGCGTGAGCTGCGTTGTTTACCGCTGGAGTATTTACGCTTGAATCACCACCGCTTGCATTCTTTACAATCGATTTTTAGAGTTAAGCTTCCCCGTGGCTTATGTTCCCCTACCACCTCTTATTGTGCTCCCTTCCCTTCGCTATCTTCTTAATTAATAATCGTCGGAGATTTCTTAAAGTATTCCTCGTGGTTGAGCTTGTGGAGAAGCAAAAGTTAATGTTCTTAAGAGTTTAGGGTAGTGTTATAGCTGTTATTAAAATCGTCCATTAAACATATCAAAGGATTTTGTCGGTGCCATTAATTTTGTTCTTGATCATTGTAGCTTCTGAAGGAAGTCGAACGAGCCTTCCCCTTTAAATCAAGTGATGTGATCACCCCACGTTCTTTTCCTTTTAAAATGATTTGGGGCCCTCGTTTTGAGCCATTAGTAATTGTTATTAATTTGAATTGAATTTATTTTCAAGGGTTCTATTTTATATATAAAGTTAATCGATAGTTATGAAATATAAGGAAGAATGCTCATTGCTGAGGACGTATTTGAGAGAAAGTACGTTCCGGCAGACTTATTCAAAAATATTTTGATGAGTGGGAGGAGAGATTTCGCTTCAGAGGTGATAATTAGCAGTTATTTCGTGGAAACCGTAATTCGCTCTCTCGAGCCCAGAGAAGCCGTTTTCAATTTTCATTAATGAATTCGCTGAAATATCTCATGAATGATTCTGAGTTTGCGAGTTTATACCCGTAAAATTATTTCCAAGAGGTAATTTTATTCTCGAATTAGTACAGATGAATTCATGATATAGAAATCTCACGAAAGTAAAATGCTTTTATTCACGACGAATGAACTTACGTAATAAAGGTCGTCTGTTCAGAATTTGTTTCGATGGCTTTTAACGTGATTTCTAGACTTAAAAGGGCTTAGTTTACATTGTCATTCGCTTTTTGTTTTAAAATAAGTGTTTCGATGTAAGTTTCAGTTGATTCAATGGTTAAAATAAATTAAAAACTAAAATTCCATATTTTGAATGATAATTAGGTCATATGAAAAGATAATACAATACTATTTGCTAAGAGTACCTACTTTTCGTAGAAATTTTCTTACACTAATTTCGTTATTTGTATTTCATTTTAGGGTGAGAATAATTCGAGCCTCTTTTTTTTTGTATTTCTCATGTGAATTATTTTAGTTCAGGTAACTTGCTGCTCATTTGATCCATGAAAGAAATCGGCTATCTTCATTGGTTTAATTTTTCACCCCTCTAGGCTTTATATTTTTTAGCCATGTTGTACCTGTTTATATTTTCATTGCTTATCAGATGAACTTTTTTCTGAAAAAGAAAATGTTTGTGATAGAATTCCTAAACAAATCGTAATAATTACTACAAGTATTCCTGTAGAGCCACCGTAAAATTATTTGGAATTCTAATTTGAAATTTTTTAAAGTAATATTTTGGCCAATTGTTCCTTAACTGCCCATTCTATGCGACCTCCGACTACGAGAAATCAAAATTTTAATTCGCCTTTCGTGCGCGCTCTTCCATTTAGGATTGCGTGTGAATAAATTGTATTTTGGTGACACCGGGAAGAAAAAAATTCTATGGGAAAAGGAAAAAACTTTTTGTGGTTTTTCTTTACGATGCCGTGTTTTTCTTTACGTTGACGTCATGGAGAAGTTTCACGATGTAACACCAGCATATATTAAAATTTATGTTTATTTCGATTGAAATCAAAATGAAGCTTACACAGAGTGGAACTCGGTACTAGTCAAAATATTATATTAATGTGATAAATGATGTAGTAACTATTCATGGTGAGATTTTTGTCTGTGAAACTGCAATTTATTGTTTGCGTCCCCCGACCGCCCTAATCTTTTCGTTTGCTATTGCTTTCCACTGAATTATAAGCTTGAAAACTGCAGGTCTAAATTAAAAGTACTAAGTGAAATCTTCGTTTTTTAACTGCAGGTCTAACAAGTCATAGGACGTATAAGTTTGTGGACCTTACCTGAAAAAAGACAGATGTGACATCAGAATCAACCTTTTATCAAACGTCGACGTCTGAATCTGAATTTCATCCGAGGAAAAAGGAACGACCCGCAGTACTTTTTCAGCTGCGGTTCCCGACTGGCCATTTAGCATTTCATGCCCGAGTCATGCCCAGACCTCTCCCGCACGCCAAATCGCGTGATGCTCTCGGTTCTTTCGTCTCTTCCACTGACTCACGTCGGCGGGACAATAATTTCTCACGTCTTCGCGCACCTTACAGATCGATATCGAGTTTCACGGATTAAACGCATGCATCCCCCTGGAGTCTCGCCTCTTCATCTCATAAAGCGATCCCTCGGGAGTTATCTTTAGTCGAGGACGCTCTTCATCTACAGTCGCCTTTATCAGCGTCGTCCGCTTTCAGAATACCCTTTATCGCCTCGATCGCTTAAAGGAAGGCTCTCAAGACAATAGGCTCCACACCAGATCGCCGCCTTCCCATGACCGAGGCATTAATTTTCATACCTAGCTGTAACCATTAATTGAGTGTTTATTTGGACTCTTTTTACCGCTACCCGTCTCGTTTTGGTAGTGAGAAGCTTCCATTCCCCCATAAGGTTCAGCCGTTGTGCAGGTTACGCTCACACCTTTTCCCACGTTTCCGTGTACGGCCATGGATGGTGAATGAAGCTTATTATACTGTGTTGTGGTGTTCATAGTGTAAGAGATTTCTTTCAGGTCTTGCTGATGATTAAAGCTTATTATACTGTGTTGTGGTGTTCATAGTGTAAGAGATTTCTTTCAGGTCTTGCTGATGATTAAAGCAAGGTGAACCAAAAGGTGCATGCACTCCTTTACTTATGAAACGACTTTGTTAGGGAGATATTGAAACTATCAAGTCTCTTCTTGCATCTCAGAACCCTTCGCCATGTAAAATATAAAAGAAAGAGATAGTTCAAAAAACTATTTTACGGATTTAAAAACTGATGTTTGCTCTTAGGAAACACACCACAGCAGGAAAATATCCGCCAGAAGTGGGATCTGAAAAACCTGCAAAACCTACAGATAGTTAAGTATATTTTATGGAGAGAGCAGGTTTAGACATCTGAAAGGCTAACAAACAACACAGTTAAAAAAATGGTTGATTAATAAAATTAGTCAAATTAAAATTTCGTCTTTGTGGGAGACGAAATGCATAGATCTTTTTCAGACCTTCCGTTTATGAAGTGAGTCATTACCAGTTAATTATCTCATGTGGACAAGGACACGGGAAAAGATGTACACAAATTAAGTGTTATTGCAGTTTCAATCAGTTTGTTTAATAGGCACTCTGTGTACCAGCTAGAGTTTATAAACTCAAGAAATCACTTGACTCAGGACTTCTTACATAAGTGCTTTTCACGTTTATTTATGAATTGTGGATCCTTCTGGTTGAATTATAAATGCTTTCCGGGTATCGCTCCTCTCTCCATTGAGAATGCTAGGCTAATTGCTCGTAATAACGTCATAAATAAGTAATTAATCGAGATAAAAAAAATAATTAGCAGACATTGGCATTGTTTTGTGGTAATACTCCTTGTTTGAGGGAAAAGAGACTATGTACCTTTTCTACAGGATTTAATACAGACACGACGAGGTTTCAGCGAATGATCGCCATCATCAGGGCGATGTATTAAATCCAGTTGAAAAAGTAGTCTCATTTTCTTCAAATATAATCAAGATTAGCTGGCGATCGAGAGGCGTTTATATTTCAACCGTTGCGACTAAGATCTTTTTGGTGTATTCTCAAAGTCATTAGTTTCTATTTTACAGTTGATTTTGATCGAGTTTGACCACTCAGCTCAGCATCCCTCTAAATTCTTTTAATAACATCCCAACCCAAAATCAAGACTTGTTACTTACTCCATCATGTTTATCGTTTCCTCTGAGAGGCAATATTAATAGCCATGTAACTTCCCAGTACACAATTTGCGGCTATTACCGCTCTTCCTTATTTTATTTGGCTTCGTCGAGGAATTTAGATGGCCCTCTGGGACACATAAATTTGAATTCATTTTACACGCGTGAGGTATCTCCCATCTGGATCTCCACTTCAGTTCTTATTTGGTTTCCTCTGTATTCTATCACTTGGCATTCCCATTTTTTCCCAGATTTTCATGCTTAAATAGCCCAGGTAATTATTTTTTAATACTAATAACTTCTTTAATGGAAATAGGATCGCATTTACATCCGTTTTAATAATAATTTTTATTTACAAACACCCTAGTACTTGATCTACTACGCCACCGCGGGCAGCTTTTTCGCGTTGTGTAAAGACTGCCCCTTATCATAGGAAAGTTTTGTGATTGATTATGTGGTATTCATATTTCTCATCCGGAAAGGGAAATTTCCCTATTCAGAGTTTTAATTAATTTTTATCGATTTTGCTGTTTTGAAGTAAAATGCAAAATGGAGAAAGATAATAACATTCCAAATGCTAAGTAAATAAAAATGGGAGTTTGTTGGAAATGAACTGTTAGAAAATCTATTAAATGAATTCAATCAAAAGTAGTGGATGCGTAGAAAGTCTCCATATTGCAGTATTAGACAAGTATAAGTTCTAAATTCCGTGAAGATCATAAATATTGTTATTGCAATATGATTGCAATGATTCTCATTCATTCTCATACATCCCTTTCAGGACTCACGTAAAGGCTTCTTCTCCAAATTTCCCTTAGTAAATTATCGCAGATAATTTGCCGCAAGGAACTTCAACGAATTAGTACGAGGGAGCAGTTCATTAGCTACGGCGACGATGCGTTATTTCGAACGACTAACATGTCTGCGATTCTCAGGCAATCGACCAATTCATTAGAACCTTATTTCTCGAACGTTAATGACTCGAAGAATAAATGCTCATCTGTCCATTTTCTTCCTCTTTAATGAGATCTCTTTGATGCAATAGACTTAGTCATCTTTCCCTGTACATAAATCTTTCAGCCTTACGATTAGGCAGACGTCTGGGAAGGGAAATTAAAACGAGGTAGACGAAGATTGGGGAAAATTCCTTTATTTTTATCATGAAAGAAAGGCTACCTATTAAAGGTAATGTAACTATTCCCCAGCGCTGTCGCAGTCAGAAGAGTAAACGATAACATTTTCGTGAAAATACCCAGAGTGCTCATCTGAAAAATTAACTGTTGAAACCTCCACTCTTCACATACTCTTTGATCCCTTTCACCATTAATGACTCGCTTCTATTCATCTCCGCGTATTCCCCAACGTTTTTACTCGCGTTGAATTGACTACCTCCAGATTCACCCTGAAGAGTTCCTGAGGGAGCATAACCGTAATTCCCCCCACCAGCAGTTTGCTCACCTCATATTCTCTCCCTTCGCTTTGCTCTCCCGTGCACGAACAGGTAATCGCTCGAGGACGACTTCCCTTCGTCATTACGTGGAAACGAGAATTATCGGCCTCTCAAAAAGACGCCGATCTCGAGGGATGAGATAAACATCTTCAAACGCCGTTTACGGAATCGGCAAGAGATGAGGGGACCGTTCCTTTCCCAACGGTGTTGTAGATTGGGAGATGACTTGAAACATTTATCTGCTGCGGTAGACTTAACTTTGCTGCAGACGTCTTTAGGAGAGTGGTCCTCTGTTTCATTTTGTGCTATTTGTCCTGCTATTGCTTCTGCGGAGGGTGCATTTCTCTGAGCAGAGTATTTGCAGCTTTTTAATTCCTCAAAGCTATTACCTAATTTTTTCAATTTTTTTGCTTTTCTGCTAATTCAGTCATTTTTATTTTTCATAAAAAGGAAGAAGAGAAAGAATTATTTTTTAAATAATATTTCTATATTTTATACATCTTCTGTATCAATATCATTCCATTAAATATTTCACCTCTGTTACTTTGTAACGGATTAATTGTAAGACGGCACTGCCTTTAAAGTATTTCTTTCGAAGGCCAGTTTGAATATTTGGCGGCGCATATTTGTTTATCTTGTTTATAGCGACGATTGTTAGATTATTGACAGAAAAATGAATACAAACGGAAGAGTTCGACGAGAAATCCTCGATATCACTGCAATAAATATTGTGTTACTCGTCGAATAAATCATTCATATTGATTCACATTCATTTGTGGAACACTTTCATGTAAATGTACAAGGGTTGAGCACCAAACTGCAAACCTATACATTTCCCAAACTGCGTGGAGAGAGATTCAAACTAGACTTGTTGATTACTTTGCAAGATGAGGAGTGCTGTAGTTGGCCCTTGCTTTCTGCAAGGAGCCAAATTGCAATAGGGAGCGTGAAGTAGAAGCAAAACATGGCCCTAAGAATGTCCTCATAGAATTCAATGAGACATCAATGAATGCCTTTATTCAGTGTTCGTATTTCAGCTGTCATATTACTTTTCGCGCCTAAAGATTGATACAAATTATTCAACTCGTCAAAATAAGATCTATCATGGGACGATTAGTGAAATTATCAATTTCGCCCGAAATAATTCGTCCGTGTCCGTTTAAAGGCTTTCAAATGAAGTATTTTTCTTGGTTGAAGATATAGCGGAATATTCCTGCCGTAAAGCAAATAAAGGCGTTTGATTTAAACTAAAAGTCCTACTTTGATTAATGACGGATGGATTTCATTCTTTGCGTATATTCTTAATTCTATTCTTTTTAATCTTATTTCTAGTTGCATTGAATTAAAATAATTCAGTATCACATCAATTTCTCTAATCTGTGTAGTTTTGAAAATGTCTTTCTTTAATGTTCATTATTTTAAATTTTTTCTGGATTGAATTTTGTTTTCCTGACTCAGCATATCATGGATATCTTACAAATATGCATATATATTCTTCACTGCTTATAGATTGAATTTTCACATGGCAGTACATTCAGGTGGTGAATGAATATTTATAAAGGTGGAATTGGGGTCAAGCAACAAATTTCTATCAACATGTGAGAAGTGAAATATTGTAATTCATTGAATACTTCTTAATTAGAAATGAGTAGGAAGCTCTAATTTTAATTTTAGAATGTTGGTAGTTTTTATTAATTTTATTCAGAATATTTTTCGAGTTTCACCTCGGTTTGAAATTTTTCATAATTCAGTTGTGTACAAAAGAGCACTAACGCTGACGGTCCAAAAAAAGACTTTTTTAAAATTTAAGAGATTAGTCGTATAAGGTTAATAAAAGTGCTTTTATATTTGCGCTAATAAAGCTTAAATAATTTTAAATCATTGTGACCCTTTTGAATACTGTATAAATGTATAACATTTATTCGCTGATGTAGAAGCAACTGTATCCCGATGAATTATTTTAGTTATTGAATGATAAATTTATGCCGACTTCGACTGGAAGATGGAGAATTTTCGGTATTGTCTTGATAATTTCTCATTTCTCTTTAGTGGCTTCTATTCCATAGCCTTCTTTCAAAATTTATACTAGATATGCTGTACATAAACTTATCAAAACTTAAATTCGAAGTTCGGAATTCCTTACTTCTTATCAGTGATATTGCGTCAACCGTTTTATTGCTCCTTCCGATAATTTTTCTCGCTGCATGAGTAAGAGCCATCGTATATGAGTATAGCTTCAATATCCGCTCTGATCCCCTCCACCGCCAGAATCACTCCTATATTTGCTCCGATAATCACAATAGCTTTCCTTTGTTCTTTTGCAGCGAGGGAAGGAGGGAAGAGGCGCGGCCTCGGGGGCCCCCATAGGCCATGTTCAACTTTATGAAAAAGGATCGCGGGGAAGGAGGATTGGAGAAGGAAAAAGATAAGGAAGAGAAAGAAAGGAAGAAGAGGGAGAAGAAAGAGAGAAAAGAGAGCAAGAAGAGAGAAGGCCGCTCCGAGGGTCGTATGACCGCTGAGGAACTCCTGAGGCTAGACGAAGTCAGGCGTTCCCTTAAATTGCGTCCAGGAGTGGTGGTCGGAAGGAGGAGACGTAGAGACAAGGAGAAGTTGCCTTCTGGAATTACCGCCGATTACAGCGCTACCTTCTTCGCCGACTTGGACAGGGCGCCGGGTTCTCCAACGCACCTGTCAACCTTTGGCTCTCAACCGGGTACTTTGGACGCTTCCAGTCCATCGCCTTCGTCTTCCTCAGCGTCTTGGTTCCGAGACACCTTAACGCAGAGCGACAGTAGCGAAGCAAGCTTAACATCTCCGCCCCATCAGCATCCCCACACACCTCATCACACCACATCCTCTCTACCCCCAGGTTCTAGGCCTCCGCTACCTCCCAGGCCACCGAAAAGGGGAATACTGAAACAGGTTCGCGGTAGCGGCGTGCAAGAATCGGACGAAAGCTTGACCCATAGTGTTTCGAATAATTCACTGAAGGCGCACCATTCGTTCCTGCATCAGGGGGTGGTCAATCAGAATTCTCGAAGGTCGAAGTCGCCTGGGGAGGAAGAGGACGAGGAGCTGCTGGTGAGGAATACCTTGCAGAACGAGGTGATCGCGTACCAAAACGTTCCTCAGCAGGGCCTTTTGGGTGGTAGGGTAAGGGCGAGCGAGAACCACCTCAGTCCGACGGAGTCAACGAGCAGGGCGAGCGACGATTTCCCATCTGCCGGGAGTGGAGACTACCTCACGCCGCCAAAGATGGTCACTAGTCCTAGTGGTGAGGAGAGCCTGACCGAAGATGAAGATGCCCTTCGGAGAGGTGGCGGGGCGAGTTCCTCTTTTGCGACGCCACCTTTCAGTTCGAGTCCCGCTGGCGAGGCGGGAGGATGGTTTGGGGCCAGGTGGGGCCCCGATTCGCGTCCCGGCGAGGGGAAGAATCTGCCCTTGCCAGCCGTGGCGTCTGCCCCTTTGCCTCGACCTCGTGTGTTGACGGTCAGGAGACAGCAGCCCAAGGGCGACTTCGGGTTTTCTCTGCGGAGAGCGGTGGTGGTTGAAAGGAGCGGTGCGCCTTCCAGTGGAGGTGCAGAAGGTGAAGAGACGGCGGAGAGTTTGGGGAGCGGATGGTTAAGGAGGAGGGCCGTGCTCTTCGCGGAGCCAGGAAATATGAACAGGGGAGGTAATGAGACGGGTCTTCTGCCTGGAGACAGGCTGCTGGAAGTGAACGGCATACCGGTGGATGACAAGGGTAGAGATGAAATAATTGACCTCATTAAGTCATCGGGGGATACCGTCACAGTCAAGGTGAGGGTCCAGTGGATTTTCTTAACTTTCTTATTTCTCATATCACGGGAAAGTTCTGAATGTTGAAATTGAAGTTCCTTTCCCAATTTGTTCTTTCTAATACTAATGGATCGTAGAATGACCAGCATATATGAGTTTTTGACGTAAAAATCATTTCGAGGAAGCTTGGCATGATTTCATGGGTAAAAGGATTGAGTTTCTCAGATAATCTATTGAACAGAGTATTGACTCTATCAATGCTGTTTAATGTGGACGTCAGTCTCAGTTTTGGAGTTTGGTTTTCTTGTGTTCAATGATTTAAAGCTTGAGGAGAATCTATTAGTCTACCCTCTGCAGAAATCAACATGTTATGCTTGAGAAAAAATAAATGTATCGCATTTACCTCGAAATTTAATTGAAACTTTGCAAGATAAGTGTCAGTGATGCGAAGTTTTGAAAAGTTGTCGAGGAAGTTGACACAATTCTTGAATTAGAAAGGTGCTTCATTTCTCTTCTTTCGCGGACTAAAGTAACGAAAGAATATTCTTACCCTTAAATTCACATTCTTTCCTTAATAATATTTTATTTTGGTATACTTTTATACTTATCAGCTTAAAAAATAATTCATAAATTCAACGTCTGTTGATAATTGTCGCTATCAATTTAAGAGAAGTATTTGCAGCTTATTCGACGTAGAACTTCCCTCCCTTCGTGTCTGTCTTCATTTCCTTTATACTTTATCAAGCAATCGCAGCCTAGATTCTGCTCTATTTTCTTTCAAGGGTTCTGAAACTGCGCCTGAGAGCATTTTAGTTACGCTTCCTTTTTTATCGTAGCATTACGATTACGAAATTAAGAACGTTAATGATCGAAATTCACCACGGTTTCCTCTGTCGGATTATTTTGACTTCCGTTTCCTTTTGCCACCTTCCATATGCTGCAGCTGGTGTGGCCAAATCCGGTTCTTGTTCGAAGATCAGTATCCATGCAGTGTTTGTTTTGCGAAAAATTATGAAACCGCGGAATTGTATTATATTCATTGTATTAATTCACTGGCTGGAAGGCTTTTGAATTTACAACCTATTTGCTTAAGTAATTAACCTTGCTAAAGAGCATGGTTTGGTTCTGTAATAATTTTCTGTTGGTTTTCTTTCTGAAAATTTAAGATAGTTTCCAGTGTTTTAGTTATGAAAAGTTTTCGATGTCTTTCAAATTTTATTAGAATTATCTCACTGGCAGTCTGTTTAAAATATTCTTTAAAATGTCTTCATCCCCGCGTAATCAAAGTCGTAGGCTGAGAGATTTTAGGATTTTTTCTGCGTTTGATCCTCAGGTTCAGGCGGTGTCCGAGTTATCGGAATTGACGAGGCGATGGGCCGCAGACGGATCGGAAATGGAATTGGACGAGGATCACATTCGAGGAGGGACTCTGAGGAGAAGCGGAGGAAGTCATCATCGACTACGGGCCTCCATCATGGTGAGTCCTAAAGAAAAGAGCGAATCCCTCGTGCTCCCTCTTCACACCTCATTCCTTTTAGCGCATCTTGTTCTTCATCGAGCGACGCTCGTCGCGAAGAAAAACTCCTCGTGGAGGCGTAAACACGGCTGGATAGGGATCGTTCCCCTTTCTCGCGACACCCTAAACCTTTTTATCTTTACATCGTGCCTTATCCTTCAGCCCCTACGGCTATGCCTACCGCTTTATCACTTCTCCTCCTTGCTCCCTGAATTCCTCCGTCTTCCAAGGAAGAAATGCCGCGTTCCTTCGTATCCTGAATATTTCATCCCGCTGGTCCTTGAAGGTGCGTTGCTCCCTCTGTTTCGGATTGCTTAATTTCATCTTCTATCCAAAAGCGTTGCTTTTAGCGAAGAAAGGAAAGCCGTTGCTTCCGCGACGAGATAACGCTGACGAAGAGGGAGTGCTTATTGTTTAATTGGCTTCGGAAATTTCAGTATCGGAGGCGTTTTAAGCATTCAGAATCGACCGAGGACTAATGGCTTAATTATCTGACGCGTTTAAATACGCGGCGAGATGTAATTTCGGGCGGGCGCCGCTTTCTCTTTCAGCGTGTAGTGTTTTAATTAGTCTCCCTAAATATGACCGCGTAAATGAATTTTAATGAGGGGAGCGCTTTAATGAGTGTGTGAGTAAGCGAAAGAGTTGCTAAGTTGGTATTGATGCAGCTTGAATTTTCCTCTCGCTCGTATTACCGCTCAAATTTTCCTTTATGTGCGTCATCCTTTATTTGTGTCGTAATCGGTGGAATGTGTGATGTTATTTATAGCTTTGTCTTGCATTTATAACGCTCGAATAAGTAAGGAAAGAAGAATTCGATAAAAGATGCGCCCTGTTTCGGACTTTCTCCCGTTGGAATTCCAAAATTTTTAATCGGATTCGTTCGTTTTGGGAAAAAGGTGATGAAATAATGTGAATCCGCTCTACCGTTGAAGGAAAAACTAACAAATTATTCCTTATTAGAGGTATTTTAGCGATACGTAGCCTATTAAGCGTTAATCCTCGGTGTTAAAGCTATAAAAGATGGTTTTAAAAATTCTCCTTTTCTTTATGACATTAATTGGCGATATAGAACTTGATTGGGGTCGAAGCTTGATGACGAAAGCCATTAGTTTCTAATGAACTTAACTGAGAAATTTAATCGGCGTTTTAGATCTCTTAACATTATTACTTTTACTATGCGTAGATAGTTAAACATAATAGGAAAACGTAGCTAATATAGGTAAATATAAATATAGTTGTAATACTCTTATGTAAATTTATATCTATATGTATGATACGTATAGGTATTCTTACTTCTGGTCGAATAATCTCACCCGATGAACATGAAATGTTATTTCAATCGTTTATTATGTTTCTCTCGTTTCACGAGGAAATTTATTGAGATTCAAACATTTTTACTGTCAGATTTTAAGCGAAATTTCATCGTATCTTCAATTTCAAGACGAAGTATCCGTGCCATCGATTTTGGTAAATGTAACCTCAATCCAGCGGTAGGTAGTGAAAAAATTCTTTCTCTCCTCTTTAGTTTTGCTGATTAGCGACCACATTTGATCGATGCGCGTCTCTTTTGTTTGTTAGTCGACGGGAAGTTTGTCGCGAGTAATGCATCATATTGGAAACTTAGCGAAGAGATAAGGTATGATGGAAGACCTTCGTCATTTCTGTTGCGCTAATATTTAATTTTGGGCCAGGTAGACATTGCCATTATAATGAGGAAACATCCTCGGTCGATACTTGCCGAGGGCTTAGTAAAGTTTTCCTCATCTTCATTCAATACTCCAATTTTATTTTGTTATATTTCAATTTTACCGTGTTTTTTTGTTTATTTCTGCCGATGCTTTACCGGGTTGAATATTCAGAGATTATTACTAATTATTACTATACTTGTATGTGCTGCTATCTATATTAGAAATCCAGAAATATATTTCAGGCTAAAATCTTCAAGCCGCATTTTTCAAAAGCAACCGCATCATTCTACTTTCCCCGATGATGATAAAGAAATTGGAGACCTTAGAATTTGTACACGCTTTGGAGAAATAGAATTATGATGGTTATTACAAATTATGATACTTTTATATTTAGGCGGTCATTGAAACCACTTATCTTTGAATCAGTTTCTTGACTATGGAATGTCTCATTAGGGATGTATTTGTCAGTTATATTTTTGAAAATATCTTTAAAATTGTGCTTCATGCTTAACTCTCGAAATAATCTCAGAGTCAATGGCCAACGTTTGAGAATGTACGGTTACCTCACCCAGAAAATCCGGATTAGGGAAAAGAGATTTTCCTCTAGGTTACTAACGGTTCATTTTCCTTGGTATTTCAGTTTAATTCTGTCATATTTACGATTCCAGTGGCTTAAAATCCTTTAAGAGCTCTTTCTGTTATTCTAATACTCGTATATTGCGATATTTCCGTCTAGAAATAGGATTGCGTCAGTATATATGGCAAAGGGTTGTCATTTTCGCAGTTTCATTTCAATTTATACTGAAGGTGCTTGCCGTCAGGAAGCGATAATTCTCTGTTAAGTGACGGGCAAGTGTTTTTACAACTCTGATTCTTCTTGTTGGCTTCCTCCATCTAAATGAACCAGAAAATGTGTTTATTACGTACTGCTTCTTTTTTCGATATTTTTAAGAAGCTTTGAAGCTTAAGTATCTTATGACGTTCCTTTATATTTTTAACTATCATGCATTGAATCACCCTTTTTTCTCTTGGTTTTTTCTTTCTCTTTCCTTGTTTTTGTTGCTAACCCCCGAAAAGGCCTTTTCCTTCGCTCCTCATATATAAAAGGTTTATTGACATTCATCATGCAATACCCTTCTTCTAACTACTTATTTTATCATAAAAAGGTATGATTTTGTGTATGGACCCTGAAATAGCAGTGTCGCCTTATGGCTTTCGTTACCCGAAATTTTAAAATCTCTTTTAGCTTTTGGTAAAATTTGCATAAGTTAATTTTCACTTCGGAAAACTTTTCAGGAATTTACTCGTCAGTCTCTGAACATAAAAAGAGATAAGGAATTGTATATTTTATATTGTTTTGTATTTACACAGCTTTCTGAAAATCTTTCATCATAAGTTTTCTATCTCCTTATTTATGGGATGAAATACATCGAAAAACATTCTGCATAACTTATCTAAGCCTATTTAAAAATGTTTATTTCCTTAGGATTAACTTTCTTTATTTGAGAAAATGCCTATTTTTTAATAGTAGTAAAATGATTTACCAACAGTTTTTCTTCTTCCATTGACGTTGCCTCATACTGAAATACTTACTTTCCAAACAGTATGTGGACTATATATTTGCTTTATATTCTTCTGTTGTGTTCACGCTGGTCCTAGCTCTCGAATGTGTTAGCAGTAATAGTGATTCGTTTATTGTGATAAGATAATGATGGAATAATATTTACGTCAGAACCTTAATACCAAAACACAAGTAGCGAAGTAAATCGAGAACGTGTATCAAACACTAACTTTTAAAAATTTCCCCCCAAAAATGAACCTTCATTGTTCGTCCATAAGTTCAATACATTTTCACCACTTTCCATCATAACCCGCATGAGATTTCTTAAATATCTTACCGGCTGGATTTTATTTCAATGGGCGACGTTTACTATAATCTCGCATGATTTAACGCCAAGGTAAGTCTTTCTTTGCGCTCTCCAAAGAAGAGCCATCCTTAGCAGTCTACGGCACACATTCATCGTGTTGGGCGAAAAAACTCTCCTCTCAACCGCCTTGTATCCTCGCCAAGAAATTGTCTTCCCGGCGCGCGTTTAATTTTTTCCCTAGCGTCTCGAGAGATCTGCCTTTTTATTCCTCATCTGAAACGTGTTATTTTCTTCGCTCCATCATTAAACGGTTTTGGGCGACAGAGACTACTCATCTCGGCGTCTCCCTCAGAATTGTCTCTTTCCTTCTCGCATCCATTCCTCACTTGAGGGAGGTCGCGGGTTAAGGAGGAAATGGAAGTCTATAATCACTCTCGCTTTCTTCTCATCGAATCCAGCGCCCACGTACGCCGCTCCAAATCGCTTCTTCTGTGAACAGCGCGATTCCTCGCGATCCACGACCGAATTAGCATCGAAAGTGCAACCACGTCAATGAACTTGCAAGCCGCTTCGCGCGTCTCTCCGCGCCTTCTGTCTTTCCCGTCTTCAGCTGCCTCCTCTTCCCGCCGCTCCGCTTTCCCCATCCCTCGGGAAGAGATTAAAAGTGGCGAAAAATAAGAATGGATGCGAGACGTTCCCGTTTTACACCGTTGCCGGTCCTTTGACTATTCTTTCAAGGGCAAGGCGGTCTCTCTTTCTTCTTTATTTTATATGTATAGTAGTTAAGGGTGGATTTCAGTTTTTGGAGCTTTGTAAAAAATAAATAACGTCTTTATTTTGGGCGAAATTGAGACTATATAATCTCTTCTTCCAGTTCATCGTCAATATAAATTAGATCTAATCGATAAACAATGATAAGAGGTAATTAAGTTATTAGGAATAGAAAATGTTATTAGTGGATTAAAAAAACTTGAGTGAAGCTTAGGAAAAACAATAGGAAAACACCCACAAAGGGGGGGGGGCTGAAAAACCCGCACAAACCTACTGATTGTAATAACTGAAAGAGAGGGAAGCAGATACCCATATAACCTGGAAATGATAAGATGGTCAAATAACAAATAATGCACTCTACAAATTNCATTATCATTATTATTGGCATTATTATTATCATTTATATTATTTCTTTAACGACAACAGGGAACCTCTATTATATCAGCTTCAATAATTTTAACAATTACAGATACAAAAGTCCATAACCAAGCCTGGGGACTCGAACCCGGGACCTCAGTGATATAAAACTAACGCACTAGCCGTTCCGCATGTGAATCAGCATTTCGTAGCTTTAGTTTTCGTTCTATATTATGATTTAACGTTTCAATTTTCAAGTTAAGGATTTATTCACAATTTTTCGTGAATTTTCTCCTTCATTCGTGTCATTTTTATGTTTTTAATTTATTTTCGTTATTCCGGTTTTTCTTAAATTTATTCTAATTCTTATAAAATTTCATAGGGCTGCTCACGTTTGTACAAATAATGCGTGATATATTTTCCAACAGTTGATCGCTTGCCTCGCTGTATGTTTTCATCAGCGTGGATTATCTGATTTCGTTGATAATCTTATTACGAAGAATTTGATGGGGAAGCATTTTTAGGTCTTCCTGCGAGTAAATATGAAAGAATTTCAAATTCGTTTTAAGGCTCGTGAAGGTGAGCACGCAAGGTGCTCTGCTCTGTGATGAATGTATCTCGGTATTTTTTCACTATAAATACACGTCATGGAAATTAAACTTGAATGTTTTAGTTCTGTAATGTATGTTATTTTTGCATTCATATATGTAGATCACAGTGGAATTTTAATTTTATAAGTATACGAAGAAAAACAATTCCTGTTTGATTAAATTTTCTAAAAAACTTTCCTTTTGAATACTTTTTCTCCTTAACACAGTCGATTATGTTTTCTTCTAACCCCTGACCTTATCATGCGAGTATTATATTACGTTTAAATTGTAATTAATAGCAAAATTTTTCGAACAATCTATAGAACCTTTAATTCGGTTAGCATTCTTACTTGTATAAGCAGATTTAACTGCGGATGAACGTAGCTAATTTATCTTTTGTTACGTTTAACTACATTTTTTAATGTTCTAACTTTATTCAACGATTGAAGCGCGATTAAATACTGAAGCTTTGAATGTTGACTGGCAAAGAAGTCCTTCAATGGCCAAAAATCTGAATAAAAAAATCAGGGACGCGTCTAGAATTTTTGCTTAGAAGGAGTGGGATGCTGAACGTGGGGATCCTGACTAATAGTACAATGAAGATGTTACAATTTACGTTGTAAAGCGAAATCATTGATCCTTATCATAAGAATGTATTGCAAATAGTGACATTTTGTAAGCTTTCAACATATGCAGTGATAAAATTCTTTAGAATTAGGTTCCGAAGGACATACTTTATGAACATATTGCGGAATCTTTGGGGGGCCTAATTTATCTTTCGGATTATGCAGCGAAGGGTCCCGTATATCCCATTCCTTATTGTGGCAATCATTCTAAATATGAAATTCAGGAAGGAGTATGTACATAAAAAGAATTATTAATGAAAGTCACTATAAAAACAATGCACTAATAAAAACTGGAACGCAGAGAAAGAAAAAGTAGAAAATAGTTCAATCGAAAATTCAATTTAAAAAATTAAGTCGTTTGACTGCGGCAAGAATGAATTAAAATATTGGAGTGGTATTTCTATCAATCACAGTGAGTAATGGATTGGCTTAACATTATTTAAAAATGAATTACAACACTTCTGGCTCTTATTGATTGACTTAAATGTCCTTCACTCTATTATTTGCCTTTTGCTTTTCACGTCTTTATATCTTCCTTTATTCTGTGAGCTTTATCTTTTGTATTAACTTCTTTTTTAGCCGTGAGCAGATTGTCCAACTTCTACACATGTATATTTTTCTTTGCCATTGTAGAATTTTACCTAGAATATTACTTAACTATTATAGTTTACATAGAAAGAGGCTATTCTTCTAACACATTGTACAGAATTATTTAGAATCAATAAAGTTCTTTCTTGAAGTTAAAAATTGAACATGTGAACGCGCCGAGCTTCTTTAAAAATATAAGAAAGTACTACATTATTTACAATTTCTAAGTACGTTTCCCTTGTAGAAGAGTCTCTCAGCTAGTGTTTAGAGCGCCTAATTATAAATAGGTCTTTTCGTTGTTTATATTCTTCTCAGGTGTTTTGTTCTGTCAGTTGGCGGGTTTCAGTTCCAGGTTGTTTTGGCCAATTTTATTTTGTGCGATGTATCTAATTTGATTCGGTGGCATTTTGCTCGGTCAGGTTTCATTCAGATCTGGTTCAAGTCCGCAGATGTATGGCTCTAATTTGTTTCCACCAACTTTTCATCGTAAAACCGCCATGAGAAACTGTTTTTGTTGAGGTGTTTTTCTATTTTAGCGCTTTGGAAGTAGTATCATTATAACTGCCGACAGGGATGATGTCTGCGGCAATAACTCTTCGGATTTCTGTGAAAAATCCAACGGATCGTACTGCGGGTTTAGTCAAAATGATAAGTTTTCTACTAAGAAAGGTATAATTATTTCTAAAAGTTGAAAAAAAATGAATTTTGTGTGAAATTAGACAAAGAAAGAAGAAATACAGTTCCATTTCAGAATGTTACCATTCGATAAAAGAGAAATGTTGAGTTGGATGAGGTAAAATTAGTATATTTTCCGAGTTATTTGTAAAAGTCGTTATCATTTCCTGGGGTGTAAATATCTTTAATCTAAATTTAAATATGGTAGCGTGGTAGTATAGTAATAGAACTAACTAAGGAAAATTCCGGTAAAATAACGATGGAGGAAGATGTGAATACATTTTTGGAGGTAGTACCTTAAGTTTATTTTTTGTGAATTTTTCAAGGTTTTAGGATATTTTATTAATTCGTGTGATTGTTCCTTCGAATTCCTTTTCGTATTTATTATCCAGATCTTTCTTTTTTCTAGCATAAACTTATTCATATATAGGTTAACCTTCATCTTCCTAAGAATTTCGTAACCTTGGTAATAATCAGTGACGGGACGTTTTTCCCCCTGCCACATGCCGTAAGGCGGCTTGCAGGGTATTTATGTAGATGTAGATGTAATAGTAATCGGGAATCAAAATTTTCGGACATTTTATGGGCATTGGAATCGCCATCGGAATCGGAGAATTGGGTTATTTGCGGTTCCAGAAACGATTCTTTTTGATTTCCTGTTTAAAACTATCTTCCGTTTCTNTATCATTATTATTGGCATTATTATTATCATTTATATTATTTCTTTAACGACAACAGGGAACCTCTATTATATCAGCTTCAATAATTTTAACAATTACAGATACAAAAGTCCATAACCAAGCCTGGGGACTCGAACCCGGGACCTCAGTGATATAAAACTAACGCACTAGCCGTTCCGCATGTGAATCAGCATTTCGTAGCTTTAGTTTTCGTTCTATATTATGATTTAACGTTTCAATTTTCAAGTTAAGGATTTATTCACAATTTTTCGTGAATTTTCTCCTTCATTCGTGTCATTTTTATGTTTTTAATTTATTTTCGTTATTCCGGTTTTTCTTAAATTTATTCTAATTCTTATAAAATTTCATAGGGCTGCTCACGTTTGTACAAATAATGCGTGATATATTTTCCAACAGTTGATCGCTTGCCTCGCTGTATGTTTTCATCAGCGTGGATTATCTGATTTCGTTGATAATCTTATTACGAAGAATTTGATGGGGAAGCATTTTTAGGTCTTCCTGCGAGTAAATATGAAAGAATTTCAAATTCGTTTTAAGGCTCGTGAAGGTGAGCACGCAAGGTGCTCTGCTCTGTGATGAATGTATCTCGGTATTTTTTCACTATAAATACACGTCATGGAAATTAAACTTGAATGTTTTAGTTCTGTAATGTATGTTATTTTTGCATTCATATATGTAGATCACAGTGGAATTTTAATTTTATAAGTATACGAAGAAAAACAATTCCTGTTTGATTAAATTTTCTAAAAAACTTTCCTTTTGAATACTTTTTCTCCTTAACACAGTCGATTATGTTTTCTTCTAACCCCTGACCTTATCATGCGAGTATTATATTACGTTTAAATTGTAATTAATAGCAAAATTTTTCGAACAATCTATAGAACCTTTAATTCGGTTAGCATTCTTACTTGTATAAGCAGATTTAACTGCGGATGAACGTAGCTAATTTATCTTTTGTTACGTTTAACTACATTTTTTAATGTTCTAACTTTATTCAACGATTGAAGCGCGATTAAATACTGAAGCTTTGAATGTTGACTGGCAAAGAAGTCCTTCAATGGCCAAAAATCTGAATAAAAAAATCAGGGACGCGTCTAGAATTTTTGCTTAGAAGGAGTGGGATGCTGAACGTGGGGATCCTGACTAATAGTACAATGAAGATGTTACAATTTACGTTGTAAAGCGAAATCATTGATCCTTATCATAAGAATGTATTGCAAATAGTGACATTTTGTAAGCTTTCAACATATGCAGTGATAAAATTCTTTAGAATTAGGTTCCGAAGGACATACTTTATGAACATATTGCGGAATCTTTGGGGGGCCAGTGCCCGTCAGCTACCCCCGTGGGGTGATCTGATCTAAATATATATATCGCTTAAAACTTGAAAATTTGAAATTTCTATGAAGTAGGTTTAAATACCAACCACTGAAAGTAATGGGATGAAGCGAAATAATCCCGACACGTCCCACAACTATTGACAGTAATTTAAATTTAGACTAAGTTTAAGACAAAGTTAAAAAATATTTATTCATAAAAGTGGCTTACAAATGGCTTGGAGTATATTTTAGAATTATATTTAGTTTGATGATACAGCGAGTGAATAATTTACCTCATCATTAAGTCCACCTTAATTTGGATGACTGCAAATAACACCTCTTTAATAAAACGTGATGCGATCGCGAGGAATTTCTTTCGAGTTGGTTTTTGGCTGCCTGCCCTTTCGAAACTACCTAAACATCATCCTCGATTTATATTTATGAGTTCAGTCCCTAGGAGGGCTGGCTTGAACGTTAAGTGAAATCGAGAGATAAATCCGTATTTTCACTATTTAAACAGCATCTTTAGTACCGCTCAGCTGTAAAAATTGATACCGAAAACTAATTTATCTTTCGGATTATGCAGCGAAGGGTCCCGTATATCCCATTCCTTATTGTGGCAATCGTTCTAAATATGAAATTCAGGAAGGTCTTCGCAATTCATTTACAATGCTGTGACGTTTTCCTATTTATCTGCATACATAGAATATAATTTAGGATATATATTGTTCTAGTTCCATCGAATTTCATACCATGATTGTGGTATATAATTTAAGGTTGTGTACTTTAATTACCATTAATTCATAAACTAATCAAATTAAGTGAAAGTCATGGTAAATTTCTTTTACAAGAAAAACTTCGGAATACATTTACTACAAATGCACAGATGTGTGTTCATTGTAGATCGGAAATGTATTGTTTGTTATTACGAACTATTGTACAGGTTTTCCTCTGTAAGTTATAGCTAAAATTTCAGCTATTATCTTTTCCTGGTGGTAAGTCATTTTTGTTGTTAAATTTATTGGCTGGAAATTACCTTTTCCTCTTTTGACGAGCCTTTAGATTTGATAATTTCAAATCTCTATCAAACAAATATTGTATTTTGTTTGTTTACTCGTTTAGAGTTGTAAATTAAATTGATAATAATTGGTCTTAATTATTCCAGACTATATTAAACTTTCGTTAGTCGTGGTTTTACTATCCTTTTCTAATCGGATTCCTATTTTTCGAATTCGATCATTAGAAATGGTTTATTCAAGATGCCAAGTCCATTAGCATAATGCGATGTCTAGAATCGCTTTCCTCTCGGTCCAGAATTTAATTTTGCATCGCAAGCCGCTCAAACTCCATACCAGTTTTTGCTTATATCGTTTTTGATCTCTTCTAAATGCAACTGGATGCACCGTCATGTCCCGTGCAATCTCTTTCGCATTGTGATATCGGATGAAGCCGTAGATGCGATAGCAGTTTTCGTGTTCCCTCTCTCCCAGCTCTGATGCAATAGCCGTGCTTTCCATTAGCATTGTTTTCTTCGAACCGGCCCCTGGAGATAGTTCCGCTTGGACAATCTGTTTCTTTCTTTCCACCTGCTATCGATGATCTGGAATTCTGCCAAAGGCATGGATTATAAAGCATTGTATTTCGCGATTTACCGGGCAAAGTATGTCCTAATTCCACCAGTCAGCTCGTACAGGGCGTATACATCCACACATTCCTTAATATTAGTCGCGTATATTGATATACGACAAGAATGTCGGAGGCGTAATGGGGAGAATTATGTATTCCTTCCTTTCTCCTTGCTGCAGGCTGAATTATTATCATCATTATTATCATTATTGGCAATTCTCAGCACGGAGGCTGGGAAATATTCACCTATCCCGGATGCATAGCACCAAAGGGATTAGGATCATCTATTGCTTTTTTTAGTAGTTTAAGTATGTTCTTACTATGGAGTACTAATTATTGTGTTCTTTTGTAGTCGAACAATAATTTGATCTTCTATTCCAATTTTTTTATGCTTTGACGTAAATTTTTAGGTATAACTTCAGTTGCTGAAATTGTTATTGGGACAATTTTGACAGATTTTAGATTCCAGACTTCTTTCATTTCTTCGGCCAATGGCGATGGCAAATNTATTTCTATTTGTAGTAAATCTTGACCGCATTATTTTCTATTACAGGCGTTTCATTATCATTATTATTGGCATTATTATTATCATTTATATTATTTCTTTAACGACAACAGGGAACCTCTATTATATCAGCTTCAATAATTTTAACAATTACAGATACAAAAGTCCATAACGAAGCCTGGGGACTCGAACCCGGGACCTCAGTGATATAAAACTAACGCACTAGCCGTTCCGCATGTGAATCAGCATTTCGTAGCTTTAGTTTTCGTTCTATATTATGATTTAACGTTTCAATTTTCAAGTTAAGGATTTATTCACAATTTTTCGTGAATTTTCTCCTTCATTCGTGTCATTTTTATGTTTTTAATTTATTTTCGTTATTCCGGTTTTTCTTAAATTTATTCTAATTCTTATAAAATTTCATAGGGCTGCTCACGTTTGTACAAATAATGCGTGATATATTTTCCAACAGTTGATCGCTTGCCTCGCTGTATGTTTTCATCAGCGTGGATTATCTGATTTCGTTGATAATCTTATTACGAAGAATTTGATGGGGAAGCATTTTTAGGTCTTCCTGCGAGTAAATATGAAAGAATTTCAAATTCGTTTTAAGGCTCGTGAAGGTGAGCACGCAAGGTGCTCTGCTCTGTGATGAATGTATCTCGGTATTTTTTCACTATAAATACACGTCATGGAAATTAAACTTGAATGTTTTAGTTCTGTAATGTATGTTATTTTTGCATTCATATATGTAGATCACAGTGGAATTTTAATTTTATAAGTATACGAAGAAAAACAATTCCTGTTTGATTAAATTTTCTAAAAAACTTTCCTTTTGAATACTTTTTCTCCTTAACACAGTCGATTATGTTTTCTTCTAACCCCTGACCTTATCATGCGAGTATTATATTACGTTTAAATTGTAATTAATAGCAAAATTTTTCGAACAATCTATAGAACCTTTAATTCGGTTAGCATTCTTACTTGTATAAGCAGATTTAACTGCGGATGAACGTAGCTAATTTATCTTTTGTTACGTTTAACTACATTTTTTAATGTTCTAACTTTATTCAACGATTGAAGCGCGATTAAATACTGAAGCTTTGAATGTTGACTGGCAAAGAAGTCCTTCAATGGCCAAAAATCTGAATAAAAAAATCAGGGACGCGTCTAGAATTTTTGCTTAGAAGGAGTGGGATGCTGAACGTGGGGATCCTGACTAATAGTACAATGAAGATGTTACAATTTACGTTGTAAAGCGAAATCATTGATCCTTATCATAAGAATGTATTGCAAATAGTGAAATTTTGTAAGCTTTCAACATATGCAGTGATAAAATTCTTTAGAATTAGGTTCCGAAGGACATACTTTATGAACATATTGCGGAATCTTTGGGGGGCCAGTGCCCGTCAGCTACCCCCGTGGGGTGATCTGATCTAAATATATATATCGCTTAAAACTTGAAAATTTGAAATTTCTATGAAGTAGGTTTAAATACCAACCACTGAAAGTAATGGGATGAAGCGAAATAATCCCGACAGTGAAATTTTGCTTATAGTGATTAATTTAAATTTATATTAATTGTGTGCAGTATAGCGTAATAAATATTTAATTTTAACAATAGTTAATAGTTTAATATTTAACAGTGTGAATAGTACAAAATAACAATGGTAAAAGACGTATTTAATCTAGCGGGTGGTGATATTTCATGGTTTTTTAGTGAGACTTTGCGTTAAAATTACGACAGATTATCATTCAGAAAAGTAAGCTGTTCCTTTTCATTTCGTTATTTCACGAATACGATAATTGGGAGCTAATATCTGTCTTTGTCACACCAATCTGCCAGAGGACTGGAAAGGTGCTGCTCATTAATTTGGTCGCAAACCGTGCCTGTAACTCTTCCTGTTTCTAATAAAATAAGACCCGGTCTTTTTCGGTCGAGAGAAAATTCCTAAGACGTTCGCGAATAGAATCCTCGAGGCATACATATGCTCAGTCCACATCTCTGAAGTCGATAGTCCGAGCCAACACGTTGATGACGAACACAGGAATCTTAAAATAAACCCTTCCGCTTTTACAACCGTTTTATGCATGAATGGAACACTTGGGTGATTGGCTTTTCTTCAGAGAGGAAGTCGAGGAATTAATTTCTTTCTTTCTGGTGAGTTTTTTCCCTTTTATAGCTCTCTCCCATGAACGGACTCTCATTAATTGCCTCCAGATGTTCTAGTTAGCTCGATCCGTATCCTCGGGTTATTTTTAGATTGTTAGTTGGTTGTTTGTAAAGGAAACATGCCCACACGGTGTGCCTTCTTACCTTTTTTTTATCTTCCCTTATGCCATTTGGTAACCAATGGTTACAAAAGTGAGTGGTTTCTCTGTTTTTTATCGAGACTCCAGTGTTTCAGGTTACTTATATTTCACAGTTCGTGTTTATTTTGCAGTTGGTGTTTTATACTATTTAAATAATGGATTCTTGGTCGCGATATGCAAAGTAGTGAAGTGATTGGTAATTTTCTGAATATTTTACACAAGCTTGTTTCTCACTAATTTTCTTTAATAAAAGCATAGAAACGATCTAGTTTTGGTTTTTTATGTATATGTCCCAATCAGGAACGGATTTGCCGTCAGGTGCAAACTGACGGCCTTACCGTTACGAGGTCCCAAATCCCAAAAAGTCCCCAAAAGTGGGGCCTAAAAGTGGTCCTTGAGCCTAAATAGAGCCTTTGCTTGCTGAAATTCGTCTGGTCCCATTTATTGTAGAACTATCAGTTTAAGGTGAAATTGTACAAAAGAAACAAATTTTAAAATTTAAAGTTATAGGGAAAATAAATTGTTAAAATAGGTAGTTATGGAAGTGAGGCAGCAGAACTAGATAATCATAGAGTGGACTGAGAAATCCCTGTTGAATAAATTTCCATTTAGGTAGTGATAATGGATAAACAGATATATTTTTATCGTACAATCTTTGCATTGTGAATCATTTGCTTATCTCAGCCAAAACAGCCTTTGCGGAAATTAGTTATGATATTAAGTAGAACTTAACCTCATTTCTCTTTCCACAGCAGTTTAGCTTTCAGTGTTAAAAGTAGTTAGTTTCCTTTACTGCTTTGAATATGGTGTTTTTCTCAGTTCAGTTCCAAGTTGGCGCTTTCATTTTGTAGAACCGATTTTTTTATGAGATTTTAAATACTCAATGACGTTGAAAAGTGTTCTCAGGAGCGTATTCAGTAAGTATCTTGAAGGTTTAAATCATAGGTTTATGAGATAATTTATTTGAAAAGCTAAGATAATCATTTATTTGAAAGCTAAGATATCTATCTCATTTGAACGTATACTACCTTTGATGTATCTTCATCTGAAAGTCTGGGAAATGCGTAAGTAATGATTTGCCTATACTTATCCGCGCCCTTTTAATTAGGACATTGAATAGTTTTTAAAGCGTTTTATGCCTTTTACATATATAGTGGTCTCTAACCTCACGGACCTCTTACTCACAATTTTGAATCCCGTGGATCACTAATATTAAGCATTTTGAAGTGATAACTTATATGGTATATAAAGGTATACAACTTCGTTTTGTACATAATTAAGAAAAATGTATCTTTCATTTACTTTTGTCACGATCTTTTTCTTTGCCGTGGAAGCATCTTTGACAAAAACGATGCTGAAGAATGGCATTCATTTTGGTCGGCCCTCATTTGGCGCTATGAAAAGTGTCATTCAATTGGTCATTGTGTCGCCCTTACGCGGAAATTTTCTTTTCAAAGCATTCTAGCTCGGAAAGAAAGGCAATGGTTAGTAAGTTCAAACAGGCCTTCGGACTGAATACGGTGCTGATGGATGGGAAATAGAGCCTTATACACGACATAGGACATATTATGTAGAATATCTGTTTTAGCGAATTAGTTTTAGTTAATTTTGTTACAATACTTCTCAAGTAATTTCCATATTCACACTTTTCGTCACATCTTTTATAAGTACTATCAGCAGGTTTGCGCAGGTTTTTCACACCCACTTCTTTGTGAGTTTTCCTGCTGTGGATATAATTTTTCCGAAGATATTACTTAGATTTTTTACATCCACAAATCCTTGTTAAGTTTTCTTCTCTATTTTTATTTACATATATAGTCGTTTTTATCGGTATCACCGACAACAGGTCAGATAGAAGAAGAGACTTTCTAGTCTCAATCTCTCCTTAATAATGACATTAAAGACCTTATATATTTTAGGGAAGCAAATGCCCTACTGCTCCATCTGAATTCGCCTCCATGTTTGCTCAATGTGAACAGGAAATTTTTAACTCGGACTGTCATTTTTTCAAAATTAATTAAGTTTTACGTTAGAGGGCAAACAATTCATTTCCGAGTTTCTTCACTTTCTCTCTTTCCCCGCCTCCGATGCCTTATTCGGGGCGTTGATGGCCTGAGAAAGTGAGAGTTGCGAGCGACCGGTCCGAGATTATTAATTTTTTGGCGGGGCGAAGCCAGAAAAAATAGTCACGCTAAATTAATAGAGAGAGAACAAGGGACAGTAATTGCCTTAATCATCGTCCGTTTCCGCGATTACATTATGGGTTTAATTATGGGCAAGAGACACGAACCATCCCCCGCATTTGTGTTCAATAGTTGTCTTAACGAGCAGCCGTCTTCCTAATTATCTATTGGGTAACTTTAGATAAAAGGTTCAAAAACTAAATCATCTCGCAGAAAAGGATTAAATTGGTTATGACAAGATTTCAGTATTGGCTTATTGGTGCATGTTTTTATTAATCTAGGTATATATTACTGTCGTTAATTTGTGGATATTTATTTTGAATACGTAAATTATTCAGAATTATCTACCTTAACGTTTAATGAAAACGATTATTAAGTTAGGGGAATCAAATTTTGTTCACAGTAATGTTTTCAGTGATCGACAGTTAACACCTAATTAGTAAGGGGAAAATTCAATTTCAATTACGTGGTTCATTTTTAGATATAATGCTATCAACTTAATTCTGTTGAGAAACTTATGCAAAGGTATTTTCAACTTAAGTGGTTTTCTGTTACACCTAGTTACTCTTTTTAAACCAATCGTTAGCTGATTTATTATTTACATTCAGCTGGTTGTCAACATAAATTAGTATATTGTCGGTTATCCAGCTCGGAATAACTTCTAATTCGGAGGTGCAATCAGTTCAGCAGTATCAAATCTACAATTTTTGCTATCCTAAGTTTGTTTTTAGACTTGTCTTTATTTGGGCAGAATTTAGTTTATGAATCATATTATATCGATACTACCCTACTTGAGGATTTAAACGGAAAGATAGCTCTTGAAAATCAATTTTAATGAAGAGATTTTGCACCATGGTAGGCATATATACCTTAGGAGTTGGAATGCCTACGGTAACAACAATATAAGTAAGTGCTTATCATCCTAAAATCATAAATTCTACCTCCAAGAGACTTATAAATGCACAATATCTTGCTGTCATAGAGATCTGAGTACCGAAAATTCTAAGGAAATTTTTGTATTACCAACTCTGTCATCTAATTGCTGCAGAAAGGCAATACGTGTTTCATGAAGATTGCTGTAAGCTTCGCTTGATTTTTTTAATGTTTCGCCTTTTTGAAACATCTGGGGTATCATCGAATTCGCTTAATTTTTTTACGCTGAATATAAACTTACTCTAAAAATATCCTATATATTACGTTAATATTTCGTACGAGTAATCCTCTTAATTCTCGAATTCTTCCATCAATCTGAATCTGAAAGCCTAAGAATGTAAAACTTACTTTTGAAAATTCAGAAAGTAATTCTGAAAAATTCGTCAGAAATTAGCTCAAACTCGTTGCGTTAATTCATTCCCTCATTGAATGAGTCAATTGCCAAATATATTAAGGTGGAAATCGTTTCATATTCCTCATTGAGCATTCTACATCCTCATTCTCCGGCAAGGTGCTACGGCGTGAAGAGATTCCTTCCATAAAAGAGTATCTCTTGCAATCAAACGCACTTAATGTGACTTTTTAATCGCCTTGTAAAAAGGTTCTTAGCCGTGACTTTTTACGGTCTTTCCTTCTTGAGAGGGTGTCAGCGAGCGGCGGGGGAGTCGCCTCGTCGTCGAGAAATAAAAGGATCGTGAGATCCACGCGGAGAAAGCAGTCGGTACCAAATGGGACCAGGCGCGGGGCACCAAAGGAGACTGCGGAAAGGGGGCGATAAAAAAATTCCGGCGCGAAAATAAACGGATATATCGTTCGGCGATGAAAAAACGCGAGTCGGCGCAACTTTAGCCGTTTTCCTCTCTCTCCTACGTCGTCCTTGGTCGCGGCAGTTGTTCTAGCGTGCAGAGTCCCTCATTTGGGGTTGACACATCGCGAAGGTATGAAGGGAGAGGGTGCGATGCAGATAGAAGGGAGTTTTGGCGATCCTCCTCTTCAGCAGCTCTCGCAACGCTCAGATTCACACAGTTCCTTTATTCAATCACTTTTCACCGTTTCTTCTCCGTGTTCTGAATGCCTCTTTTTTTCTCGCCAACCGATGTAAGCAAGCCTTCGCAATTCGAGAGCGAACGAAATCGCGTGTAACCTCTAATTTTCGGTTTCCTCGCTTCACGGTAAAAGGGAAGAAAAACAGAGGATAAGGTTGCTTCGCCATGTTATGAATCATTTCCTGATCTACACTAACGTCATTCACTGTTTATGAAGCTTTTTATCAGCTTGGCAATTTATGGCAGTGGAGATTCTCATCGATGTTTTGAAATCGTCATTCTGAGTGTTTACTGTTGCTTCTAAAGATAAACGTAAGCTCTAGTTTTCAATAAAATTGTTAGTCGTAAAAGAATATTTGTTTGGAATTAGGAGTCAATATTTATCCGTTCCTTCGGTCTCAACGCTAATACGATGCGTACTGTCAAAAGTTCAACGCCATTTGTCTTCGGGAATAAAAAAAATGATTTTATGATAGTTATCGATAATTTGGATTGATAAATAGCAATTTAAGCTCTCTAGATTCACCAGAGCCTCTCAAGTGTTGGATTCAATATTCTGTATTATGTATGGTGGTTTTTCTATAGCTCTCGTTGACAATTTTTGTGTTACGATTGCACATTAGCAGAATTAGACTTTTGCCTAATTTTCAACAATTCGTGTTTGTGTGTCATATTAGAAAGGATAATATTCTCAAGTTCCCAAGCATATTTCGAAAAATTGTTATCGTTTTTCTTTACTAAAACAAGAATCTCAAGGAATAAATGTTTAATACTCTTCGAAAAACTAACATTTTGTTATATAAATGCTATTTATTTCATTGCCTAATTATTTTTGAGTGTATTTATCAGTTACTGATGTTTCTTGGTATTCTTAAGTGGTGTTGCTGTAGTGGAGGAAAATCTAAATAAAATGCTATTCGTATTCTTCTGAGAAATCGGGAAAATAGTTTTTAAGGATCCTTACGAAGTATATAGATATTCCAGAATTTGTAATGATGACATTTTGTTTTCTGTACCTGGAAAGTGAGTTAGCGCATTCGTGATAACTACAAGTATTGTCGTCGAAAGTGTTGCAGGTGACACAATGACGCATGATAAACATGGTTTCTCTGGAACAGTACCTTCAATTTGTTTTAAACTCAAAAGAAAATAGAAACAAGTGCTAAGTGTGTACGTCCTCAAAAGATCTATGCTACTTTTGTGGTCAACGACTTCGCATTTCGAGAATCACGGCTCGTTTTTCTCGTCCTTCCTCATTGTTTCTTCTCATTCTATTCTTCCTGCTCCATCGAATTCCTTTCCAGTTATTTTTCTTCCCTTTTCATTATAGCCGTTCGGGACTGCAGATAGCAGCGGTCTTCCTCTTGGCTCTCAGCCCGGGAACTCTTTGTAAAACTGCGGAATGACTCGAGGAGGTCCGCATGCCTGCCACATTCCCACCCACGCCATCTGAATTATAATGGAATATTTTTCGTTCCTCGAATGTTTTATCGTTGCTTTTGTCCTCGAGGTTATGGTTCCGGGGCATCCTTCGTCGGGATTCGTGGAAAGAGTGATTTCAGGAATTCGCCGCTCCATTTACTCCGTTGTTTGCGGTACTCGAGCAGTATATATTTTGGTGGAATGGGTTCATTTACTTTCTGAATTTTGAGGAAGCGGAAGGGTTCAAGTTCCGTTAAATATTTGGAGAGAAATCTCATTTCCAAATTGCGGAAATTCGACGTGGAATCCTCTCATAATTGGTGGAGGATTTCGCATTGCGGAACGACGCGTTAATTCGGACGTGTTTTCTCGCTCACCTTTCATCAAACTAATTGCAATGAATCGCTATGAATGACCCAGTGACTTTCGTAAGTAGAGTGTATTTCCCCTGCGGGTTAGCGATCGCGTTCGTTTTCATTTTGTGGTTGATGTATCGCTGCCGCGTGATTGATTGCCCTTCTAAGTCGGAGGTCGGTGTGCCGGTTTGACGTACAAGCTTCCGTTTCAATATGATCATATTTAATTTTAGAAAAACGTTCTAATATCTTATATTACGAAGCCTATGTAGATAATGTTGATACCTACAAATCTCTATTGTTTGAAAATAATTATTTTCTATTAACTAGAGTAAATCTTAGCTATGTATATCTAATTTTTATCAATAATTTATTGTAGTAATTTGTATTTAATACTCCGAGACCCATCATAGCCTAATAAATTGAAAGAGAGATAGTTCTTTCTTGGGAGCTTAGTGGTCAAAACCCGAAAAGCTACAGACCCGGGTTTGTGTCCTGGCTTCCACAGGATTTTTCCTTTTCATTCCTTCATCTAGTAATTTATTTCTTTTTCGTTTATTTACTTCCCGATGCCGCCACGAATGTACATTTACAGGAAAATTACAGCTGTAGACGCAAACATTAATAACAGACGAAAACACGCAACAACTCCCTAACCACAAAAATCCGATTAGCTGGGACTCGAACCCGGTATCTTGGGGTTGGAGCGCTACCACGCTAACCACTCCGCCACCGCGGTCGGTTAATTTGCAAAAAGTACGTTTTAGTCACCAAAGATCTACGGAGTATGATATTACTCTGTTTTTGAAGTAGTTTTCTCGGCTTCGTAATTAAAGTGACCATTCTCAAGTTCTTAAGTTTTAAGTAGAGCTAATTCAATTACTAATTATTATTTCTGAGGCAACAGAAGAAAGCTGATAGTTCTCATTTCAAGTATCTAGCTGATTAAAATGTATCAGGTATTAATTCAGGATACCTTCACTTGTACAACCATTGTGTTATTTGTTCCTTCTCATTTCAGTTTCCAAGTTAGTCCGTTTTTCAGTGTGTTCCTTTAAAATTAAGATAGAATAGAAAATGTGTTAAATTTTTTAGTGTGTCACGGAAGGAGTAGGAATATGAGTAAACTCCTCCGTAGCCTAAATGACAATTCATGCATCTAATGTTTGACGGATCAAAATATGAAATAGTCTTCAAATTTTGTCGCTTATCATTTATCATTAAAAATTTCGCTTCCCGGATAAAATTTATATCTTTTCACAAGGAAAATTCTAGAATCTGGGGACTTGTAAGATTTAACCTTTAGATCCAAGCTCAATTCATCTCGTATTTCTTCGATTCAAAAGAATTTCCCTGGAGAACCTAACTTGTAGCAATGGAAACGTTTGCCGGTCGCGGAGTAGTGAAATGGAAGTAGAGCAGTTGGGACTAAAAGAGGAATAGGTACGGGAGTAGATGGTGTTCCACGGAAATGGAAAAGATCACCTTTGGCTTGGCAAGAAATGTATCGCGTGATTTATCGTATCGATCGCTACTCTGGGCGTGTGCATGGCGAACAAGGGAGTGGGAGGCGGGGGCGGGAGTGTCTCTTCGCTGCTTCACCCTCAGCCAATTGGGAAGGTTAATTGAGTCGGGGATCCTTCCTCCAGCAAATTGATTTATGCCCTGCGTGGGACTATGACTTCAAGCATATTTGATTTAAGAACAGCTTTCATTGCTTTTGCTTTACGTGTCCTCCTAAATCCTCGCTCTAAATCCAGCGAGATTCGATTAATTACGAGGATCTTCTGTCGGCTCGTTCTATTACAGCGTTATCATCGAGATTTTCATTCTTTGTAAATATAATTTCCGTATGCGGAGTTAAGCGGAGTCGCTCACTTGGTCTTTATCGGTGCTTTACGTACGCTATTTAAAGATAGGTTTTTGCTCCCTACAGATCTCGTTGCGAAATTAAAATGTGAGCGTCCGCTCGAAATTCCCTAAGTCCTCGGGCAAGCTTTTAAGTGTTTTATTATCGCGTAGCGAAACTTAGTTTCGTTCGGCGAAGATCGTTACGGCTCCCATTTTCCGTACGTTTTTTTATGTGCCGTTCGGAAAGACGCTGGTATTGCACTGCAGACTTTGTGACCTAAAAACGGTGTTGCCGAGACCTGTGGTGAGATTTATCGGTTGTAAAACATCTCGACCGCAAGAAAAAGAAGAAGAGGAGCGAAGGGAAGAAAGTGTTAAAGGAGACACCAGACACGGGCGTGCTGCATTTCTTGCCATAATCTGGCAGGGAAAGATTTGGTAAATTAATTTCCCGTTCGCGTGATTCCATCGTCAATTATCCGGCTTCTACATCTACATAAATACCCTGCAAACCGCCTTACGGCGTGTGGCAGGGGGTGAAAACACCGGGCGTTCGGACTATTTTTTTTTAGCCTATTATTATCATGCATAGTTCGCGGAAAGAATGAATTCTTAAAACGACTCGTCCTATCATCTATTTCTCTTATTTTGCGCTCATTGTCGGATCGTCCAAGGTAGCAGGAGGGTCTCATAATATCTACTATATCTTCCGCAAACGTACTTTCCCTAAATTTATCAAGCAATCGCAATCTAGCTTCTAGTCTCCTATCTTTTAAGGATTCCCAACCTACATCTGACAGCATTTTGGTAACGCTTGCTTTTTTATCGTAGCATTTCTTAACAAAACGTATCGCTTTCCGTTGCACTTTCTCGAGTTCACGGATGCATGTATCGTCTGCCGGATCCCATATACTCGATGCATATTCAAGATGAGGCCTAACCAACGCAAAATAACATCGTTCTCTAGCTTTTTCGTCACATTTACCTACAATACGCCTAATGAAACAGAGTTTTCTAGTTGCTTCAGCACAAATGTTACGGATATGCGTGCTCCAGTTCATGTTATTCGTAAGAGTGATTCCGAGATATTTTACCGAGTCCACTACTTTAATTACTGTTCCGCTAATACTGTACGATTTATTCTGCCGCAACTGTTATCTTTCGAAAAAATTTACTACGGAGCATTTGCTTGTGTTTAGGTCGAGTTGCCATTTTTCGCACCACCGTTGAGTACGAACTAAGTCGTTTGCTAGGGATTCCTGGTCTTCCTCGCTTGATACTTTTCTATATATAACTGTGTCATCCGCGAATATCCTCACTTTACTATCGATTTCGTGGCTTAAGTCGTTCGGCTTACTAGTTTATACTACATTCAGTTGGTTGCAAAACGTGGATATGACTTTTGTATTTGTTCTTGCGTTTCATTATTCTTTTCCACTTGTGGACGTATGTCAGTTCTTCTTAAAAGCTCTAATGAATTAATTATCATGCGAGCTCGGGTCGTAATCTGTAATTATAGAAACATTTGGAAGGTAGGTGGAACATTGATTGTGGAAGGCAGGTGTGGTAAGGTTTCGATTTTTTGCTTAATGCCATATGCACAGTATTATCCAAGAGAAAAGGACAGGATCGAGGCTCGAACCCGGAATCTTCCAGTTCTCCTATCCACCACTTTGTATGGCCGGTGCCTCATTCGGAACGTTGGCCGTGAACGATGCCGCATAGCAGGACGAAGAATTTCACCCTTTCCTGCAAAGCATCCCAAAACGGCATACCTGAATGTTCTGGCTTGTTATCTTAGTTGGTTATAGCATCCTTCCGGAAAGTGGAAGATTCCGGATTCGTGAACCGGTCCTGTCAGACTTTTTCCGTGTCCATTTTCCTTAGTAATTTTCCTAGGTGCACGCCTGAACGCGCAGTCACCTTTAACCCTTTTCCATACACAGTGAATCTTAATCAGATAATTTTAATTATCCCAGCAGTTGAAATGTTCCATTAATAGCTAAGATGTATCTGAAACCATGCGTGACATACTCGGTTAAAATTTCACGTGTTCAGTAACGAACTTCTTGAATGATTGGAATTTTCTTTCCCGTGGGACTTAGTTATGAGAGTTGAAAGGGCTCTTTCTCGATCCATTGCTCTTGACCTTTCGATCACATCCGCGTGATCGACATGTTTCATCCAAACATCTAATGCGTCTCAAGCGGATTAAAGGAGAAGTATGAAAGAAAGCTTACGAGTTCGCTGAGTACTTCTCATGGATTCGAATGAATGAATTGGGTGATGAATTCGTAAGAGATGCTAGTATCTGCTGCGTTAGTTTAAAACTGAACTTTTTTGTTTTACTTTTCTCGCTACTGAGCATCCATCCGCTTAATTTTAGTGGGCACTTTTGGAAAGGTCATTTTTTTTATATTATTGCTTCGGGTATCAGCAATTTCATAGAGCATTATTTGATTTCTGTAGAAAAGTCGAGGACGCTATTTTCAGTACTATTTCGGTACTATATTCAGTACTTATTTCGGTACTTATGACTTAAGTATAACTTATGTTGCCGTTATAATTTGATAATAAAGTATTTCAAGGGCATATTTTCCACTAACATAGTGTACTAGCTGCAATTTGCTGGTATATAGCTTTGAATTAAAAAATTAGAATGAATTTATCATGGAGAATAATGGAGAATGAACTTACATGGAGAATCATGGAGAAATTTCACCAAATATCGCCGGAATTGATTAATTTTAAAATGAATTTCCTATAAATCTTAACTTGCAGAGGTTAGAGATGTTAAGATATGTATATTTAGCCATTCATAACCTTTAAAGCAGGATTTTATTGGAAAATATTCGAGTCAATGATATTTCATTTAATTAGTTCCATAGTCTTCAATGAAAGGTGGCTTGAATGGAGGAATGACGGTGGTAATAATTTATTGATGACTTTCTATATAATAAATATTACCATTCTCTATTTTGTTTTCTTTTACTCCTTCCGTTTTTGATTTATTCTTCATAAAAGCTTAGTTAACATCCTGGAAGCCAATTAAAGCTGGCATGCAAATTTTTGAAATTCATATCTACCGCTGTCATTTTCCCATTTCTCCACATCAGGGAGAAACAATGTTTCTACAAAGAAAGATCTATCATTTCGTTAAAATCGGTCTCCTTGTTCAATCTCAGCGTACCACATTTGAGCTGCGTTCAGTCTTTCGCCACCTTTGGATTGGACCAGTAAAAAAACGAACTTATTTCTCTCAGGTATGAATCTGTCTCTCTCATAAAAAACCTCGATCGGTATTGAGGCCGCGAGCACTGTCGCATATCTCTCCTTGTGCAGAATTCGTTGCCATAAATTTCAAAGAATGGAGACTTTCGTAAAAGCCGCGACATGCAATTACGTGGGCGTGGCATATGACGTTGGGTGACGTCGTCCGTCACTCGTTCCGAAATGTCACGGACGGGTTCGCATCCTTGAGAGACGTCTCGGAGAGGATTTACTGACGTTTGAAGAGACGATTGGGAATGAATTCGAGGAAGGGGTCATTGAGCCGATCTGTACCGGATCCGATTCTTTTTTTTCTACCCCCTTTTCTTTCGACGTGCTCCAATGTTCTCGACCATTTAGGCCAGTGATTCTCAATATCAGTACACTTACTTACGAGCTCGATCCTAGAAAAGAACAGAATTGTTCGTTTGCTACTTTTTATTCCTTTATTGCCATAACGGAACATGTTCGATCTTCAAATCTTTTCATGTCTTTTACGGCGTGTCTTAAGTCATTGGAACCAAAGGTTTCTCCAGATTGCATGGAATTACAGTCTTGGAAAAGGTAGTAGTAGTATTGTTAAAAGTGCTTCGACTGCTTTGGTCATTTCGCACATAGGCCCCCACCGGGAATCGAACCCGGGACCGCTTTCGCCGAAGTCGAACGCGTTGCCCACTTGGTCTTGGAAAAGTAAATTTTTAGGAGAATTTCTTTATAGCTAAGCAACGGACACGGTTAGACCGGGCTTCAGTTGAGTTACTCTCATTCAGATTCTCCGACGCAAAAATTTTACGATGGAAAAGCAATTTCGTGGCTAAACAAAAGATGTTTTTTCGTTTAATTTTCGTAAAATTAGTAGATGAGACCAAAAATTACAGCATTTCTTTTTGATGAAGTAATGACCAAGTCGCATTTGGACTGACGGCCTCGGGATTTCCACCTCTGGTGTAGACTATTAAATACAAGAATGTATTGAAATATTTGAGATATTTATAGCTTTTTCGTTATAGTACTAGACATTTTAGGAATTCTTTGCTGTAAATAATATTTATTCATTGTGCATTTGTGAGGAAACTCGAGGAATTTTGTTTTTAATCCGAGAAAATAATCATTTGAACGACAGTTCAACCATCTTCTAGTGATGGATATAATAGAATTAAATATTTTCTCTCTCAAAGAACGGAAAATTTAGCAAATTTAAGCTTTGTATGCAAGAAAAAGGGAGATGCTGTAATAAATCTGTTTGGTGTGAAAAATTATACGGTATAAAATGACCGTATCATAACTTCCTGTTTAAACACATTAACTTAAGGTTAAAGGTTATCTTACGGTGCTGAGAAAAACAATCATGAAAAAACATGATCATGTAAGATGTCACTTCAGCTCGCGACATTCGTGATAAGTCAGTCGTAAATTCCATTCGTTGGACTAAGTCGATTTGTTCTAATTATTCCTCACTTAAGGTCGCAACATTCGTGATAGGTTGATCGTAAGTTTCAGTCGTTGGACTTGGAAAATATATTTTTATTGACTTTAAGAGTTAGACATAATTTTCAGCTTGTCTCTTCCTTCGCGATCTCTCCGTACAAATTATGCTTTTACAGCTTTATTTTTGAAACACGCTAGAAAATTTATTTGCGTCCGATTTAGATTTCCTGTTTCTTAACCTATTGCCGGAAGATGTTAAACAGCTGATGCTCAGAGCCAGCTCCACGCGAAACACGACAATCCGGCCAATTTTGCAAGCTTCGAAGGCATAAATTGAGTGGCCCTCCAGGGACCGAATAAATAATTTTCCAGGAAGGTTTCCAAACTGCTTATCTAGAGGCAGTGAATGGGAGCCGTAAAAGAAAAAAAGAGCAAAAGAAAAACCGCAGCAGTAAAAGCTTGGACAATGAGTGTTGACAAAAAAGAATGAGATCGTTTCATTTGTTGCCGTAGACCGCCTTTTACTCCGTGAGACTTTAATGATACGGTCTAGCGGGCCTTGGTTAGATGAGAACAGTCGAGATTAGAATCAGGTTATTGTGCTAACAGCAGATTGTTTGCCCTCTCCTTTTGAAGATCTAATGGAAGATGCATGTGTAGCTTTGTGGCTTGAAAACTAAATGTCTGGTATTCTTCTTGTGTGTCGAAAAAGAGTCATTGAATATAAATCGTTTATTTAAGTCTCTTAAATAGTAACTTATGTTTTTTTTAAATGAGTTTCATAAACGGCAACCCTGCTTAATTGTGAGTTTCTCTGAGTTGAAACAGTTCCTACGGGATTTGATTGATCCAATTATGTCTGAAAGCAAGGAAACTTACTAGAAAAGAACCTGTAATTCATCCATCGTTAAATTACGGAAGTTTCTGTTATTTATTTTTCTAAGTGCTTCGACAGGTGAGGTAATTTCTCCCACTGGGCATCCAATTTCACCAAAAGGTGGTGGTTTATCCACCCGGGACCAATTTCACCAAAAGCCAACGCACTACCCACTTGGTTATCGAGGAACTTTATTCTTTCTTTTCTCTGAACATTTCATTAATACCTCACGATTGCATGTTTTTATCCATGAGGTAGTTTAAAATTTCATCTGCAACGTAAATGGTGTACCGAAAAATTTTCTATTTCCGTTGGAGTATCGGTTTTCGGGTCTTGGATTTTTATATAATGCAAGGAAAAACAGATGTGAAAGATAGGGACAAGACTGGGACTCGAACCCAGGTCTTTCACATTCTAATGACGCGTAACGGTAGTTTAGTGATTAGATTACCTGTCCTGTAATAGGGAGACCTAGGTTGGAGTCCCAGTGATGCTGCTATTTTTCATGCTTGTTTATTCTCGTGCTTTAGGTGCACACCTCAAAGTGCAAGTTAACGTATCTTATCCCTTATTTTATACAATGGATCTGCTTTGGCGAATTTCCGTGCAATTTAAAGGCTGTGTGCCCTATCTCAGTCACAGTTCCTCTAAAACTCTCCTTAATTAAGCTATTATTAATCAAGCCTTATTCTCCCCCCGTGTCCCTCACTCCGGTCGGTAACCTCCTCGAACCGATCATTTATCTCCCCTTTCCTTTGTTAACGGCTGCCTCCTCGCCCATGGGTGGCTTATCTATCGGGATCACCGCGTTTCGTAAATAAGCGGATTCGCTTGCGCCATTTCCAGCAGCGAGGTGATCTCGGGATGAACATGTCTCCGACGCCCTTAACACCCACATCCGATGTAATTAGCACTCGCAAGAGGGAGGCGTCGGACTTGGAGAGTCAACACAGCTAGAAACCATAATGGCGTCCATTGTTCTTATCTTCAGCCCGTTTCAACCTTCCCATCCGTGGCAACCGTGTTTATTCGTGGATTATTTTCTGTTACGCGCAATCGAAACGGATATTAATGCAAAATGCGTCCTTTCATGCAAATATATTCGTGGAATGAAAGTGAAGGCTCACTCGTGAGAGTGAGGGATCGACGTAAAATTCCTCCGCTAGTAAAAGTAAGCGGATCATGTTACACGTAACAAATGTGTCTTTATGCTAAATCATTCCCTGGCGCCTAGCTCGGTGTTTCTCTGGTTACACGGCGCATTCCCGAAGAGCACTTCTTTCAGCCTTTGATACTCTCATCGCTTGTCTTTCAATCGACACGTAGCATGTTTCAAGAGGATAATGGTTATGAAATCACCGAAATCTTGGAAGCTACTGGTAATGTTGTTTTATAGATGCAAATCCTCAGTCGTTCAGAGTTAGCGGCTAGGAAAATGAACTTTGCTAATCTACTTCTGTTGAAAGATAAAGTTTTATCGGTAGCGCACTTTCTCGTAACTGGAAAATAGAGATTTTTTATTTCGGTAATATTCTAGAACAACGCTGCTTAAACTTTATCGGGCTCTTTTGCTAATTTTTTTGTTCCGCAGATCCCTAAATTTTTGTGCTTACAGCAGGGGGGCACCCAGAATTTTCGCTTAGGGGGTTGAACTTCAGTATTGTAACCAATAATCTCCCCTAAACGTTGTAGCGCGAACTAATTGATTTTCATTATAAGAGAATATTGCCTTTAAAAAAATGTTTTGAACGTCCAGTTTATTTATTGATAAGACCATTGAGAATTTGGTTCTGGATACGTACTCGCAGAAACTTTAGCTCTTCTAGGTGCGCACCTGGCCTCTAGATATATATTGAAATTTTATTTAAATTTCAAATGATTTTAAGTTGATAAAATTAACCGCAAAAAGTTTAGTGTTAATTATAATACTTAAATCGATTTAATTAACATGCACACACAACAAAATTACAGAAAATAGCGAGGTTTAACGCTACATTAATTAGGCAAACATTTATATTTTCAGAAATTTTTCTATTATTTCGCGAACCCCTGTTTGGGAGCCGATGTTCTAGTATTTATGAACCTCCAGTTTCTCTAATAAGTTGTAATTTAAGTGTTCACATTCCTGAACTATTGAATGAATGATCTTAGGTATGAATGGGAATTGTGCATTGGAAATAAATTTTTGAAAAATTTACGGACTTCTATTAAATTAAAAATTGACGGACTAATTACGTAACTGTCGAGATAAACTCTGAGAATATTTTGCAAAATTTTTTTTACATGTGAAACATTGAGCACGCATGAAGTTGCGTTCGATTCATGAAAGATATTCGAAGGATATAAATAATCCTCTTTGTTTATCCTTATAAAAATATAGGAATAGAAATTTTTATCTCTCGTCTCGAATTTTTAAGCCCACATTTACAATTTTTTAAGTAAGCATCGGCAATTCCTCAAACAAGCACTCGTTAGGAATGGTAAAATTTTAAATTCATCTTTGGGACTCTTTTTCTCTTTCTATAAGAAATGTATTGTTTGTTTCTTCATAAGTTCCGATAAATTGTATGCGTGCAAACGTAACGCACCATCCCTAAATATTTTTGTGCCAGATGGTATCAGTCATTAGTTTTCTAATCATTTTCCTAAAAGAGTTAATTTATGAGCCATTTTTGGTATTTGCTGGAAATTCAGCTTATGCGAAGAAAGCCTTGCGCAGCTCTATACATACCATAGATGGTGACATTCACCCAGTTTTCCTAATACAGGAAGGACAAAAATGATTTTGCTCCGAGAATGGTGCCGTTATGTGAGATACCAGTTGATGCTACCATTACTCGCTCGTCCGAGGCACAACTGCTAGTGAAACCACTACTTCTGATCAAATGCCCTTTTCAGCATCGCGATGATGAGTGCTTGAATTAGCTGTGGGATCAGATATCGACTCTAGTTTCCGGTTTGGGAGAGCTTCAACATCAAAAGTGATACGGAGGACATTCTCTTGAACTTGAGTGTATAAGGTGAAAGCATTCTTTAGTATTGAACGAGCTACATAACATTGCGCTAGTCGTTAAATATTCGTCGATCTCACTAATTTAATGAAACTAAGAAAAACTCTCCGATACAAATTCCTGTGATTAACTTTTCCTTATCTGTTTACAGTGCGGTTATTCTAATAAATGTGCTGCGCATAGCGAAAGAGTCGTGAAAAATGAAACGAAAATTATTTAAAAATTTCACCCTCGGAGTTAGCGTTAACCAGTAGGAAGCAGGGAAGGCAGTTGAAAGGCTGGAATGCAAACCCTCGACTCCTATCCCAGCTAATGAGAATTTATTCAATTTCCACTGTTGCGTTCCTCTCTATTTCATTTTAACGCAGGCTTTTATCTCTGACGCTCGCGACGCACAATTCCTGTGTTATAAACTGTTCATTCACCCTCCCTGTGGCAATTTCGCCTGCAGAAAGCGACACGTCTCTCTCCGCCTGCTAGCGCATCACATTCTCTTTTAGGCGTCAAAATTACCCCCTCTATGTTTCCCCCTCAAGAGCCATGATTAAAGATATTTTCACATTGAAAACGGCCGGCTGCTTCAAGTGTTCCAGCCGAAGTCTCAGTGGGAGGCCCGAAGAGAACGAGTGGTGGTAAACAAATGAACCCATTAGCCGCAAACATGCTCCTCGCAGCGTGAATGCCAGATATCCGTGCCTTTGCACTACGTCCGCACGGGTCCGTGCACCAGACACTCGCGACGCCGCCTATCTGAAGAATTTGCATTTCCATCAGGAGTGGCCATCCGACGTCCTTGGAGACGGAAGGCCATTGGCGAAGTAAGGGATTAGGGCAGTGATCTCTCGCGAAGCTGATTCATGTAAATGCGACCGACGCATCTTTCCATTACGGCCTCGAAGAATGAGAATGGCTTCAGGGAAGGGGTGGTGTTTTTTTCCTCGATTTCGGTCGGGGTGAAGTTACCGCCCACGCCCCCGAGGAGCTCTTTCATCCGCCTACACTCCTTAATCCTTTCTGCTTCCTTCCTCTCCTCTCTTCACTGCTAGATAATCCCCGATGACTCTCCCCCCTTTACTCTCGTTTTTCTGGCTTCCCGATTTCTTTTCTCGAAACCTATGTATTCCAAGTCCTGTCACAATTTTCGTTCTCGCAGCGATAAGGCTCGCCTTCATTATTTATTCTTTTTTGCCCATATCTAATTTGTCTTCACTTCGAGTTCTTAAGGCCAACGCGAAGAGCTTTATCTAGAGATTTAACAAGGTTGGCGAAGATGGGATTTTCGATATTTCAAAGCGCTTCGGTTTTTCCGTAGAAATCCCTAATCTAGTTTTCCTGATCGAATGATTTTAAGGCTGATTTTCGTCTCGTAGGTTTACATTTCGAGCAGAAATAAAACGGAATATTTTTAAAATGATAAATTAGTTACATCTTATATCTGCTGGTTATCTTACTCCAGTACTATGGTAATCAAATATCATTATCTTCACAGTGGAAAGGTGGTGATTTAATTTTGGGACTTCGGGTTGTCTAGTAACATTTGTTTCCATTTATGAGCAAAAATTCATGAATTTGAAAGTAACTTGTGTCAAAAAAATGTAAATGCTACCTATATCTTAGATTGGAATATCCTTAACCACTTCCCTGACACACCCGCGATATCTCTTAGAAGAGAATGGTTTAAAATCCAGTCATACCAGAGATAACTGGTATTTAGGATTTCCTGCTTTTTGATATGTTTTTTTACTTTCAGATGGTAATCTTAGCATTCTTTTTTTTATTCTGCGTCCCGTTTGTACGTATCTATTGTTTTACCCAACATGTGGATATACCGTAAACAGGTTGAAATTTAAGGAAATAAAAGTGTGAAATATAATATGAAATAGCTATCCAAGAGGGAAAACATTCTTGGTTAAGTATAAACATACAAATTAACAAGTAAAAAATACGCTTTTTTACAATTCAACATATGAAAACGGGTAAGGGTGATTTTACGCAAGATGGTGCGCACCCAGGAAAAATCTCAAGGAAGAATGGACAGAGCAACCGACCGGCAATTGGGAGACCAGGGTTCGATTCGCGGTCCCGTCCGACTTTTTTCAAGTCCATTCTTCCTTGGAAATTCAACATATACAAAAAAATTGTCAGGGAAGGGATTAAAGATGAATCTTAAATTTTGAACGACTTAGAGGTATTGAGGTGATTTTACTTTCTCAAGGTTATTTAGTGAAGGCTGTGTTTATACATCCTTTCTTTGTATGTATGTACAAGAGATGCTCCTCCTTATATCTGTCACATTTTTTCTAATATTTAATTTATTCGAATCAGGAGTGTATGCGGAAACTTTCCAAGGCGGGGGCGAATTTGTTAAATTTTAGTTTTTATATTCTCCTTGAGTAAGAAAGATTTTAAGATTTTATACTCTATTCTCTTCTAATGTTATAATCGTTGAATTTTCGACCGTTTTTATTTTGAACCCGCGTCTCATCCTAAGCAAATCGCCTTCAATAACATTTTTCAATAACATTGGTCTTTTCCCGCTGAAAGTTGTGAATTAAACCCCAACTTCTCAACCTCTCGAATTTTAAGGAAATAAAATCAGCAATTACATCGATAAATTTAAAATTTTTGACAGTTAACTTTGAATTTTTATTGGCGATCGCATAAATGTGCTTGTACCGAACTTGGTTGTCTTTTTATGGGAAATTGGGTCATATTTAAATGACATTGCTTAAAATGTGGCGGAAATTATTGCGGAATTCATTTTCTGATCGCTGATATCTCCAATTAATTTTTCTCACGTCGGCATTGTGAACAATAGCTACTACCGGTGTAAGTTGTACTGCAAAAAAGAAACAGTTGTACATACTAGTCAGAATTTGGTATATTTCCGATTCCCGAAGTCTCGAAGATTGAAATTTATTGGGAAGATTTGTAATAATGCGGGCCAATTGTTGGTAAGAAATACATTTTGGATTTAGACCTGGCTTCTTCCTGTACTTACGTCTTCCCTTCAAGGGTAGAGAGCCCGAAGTTTGAGAGTCACACCATCTTCGAATATCCGAGAATTCTAGTTATAGGTCTTCAATAGATGGAGAGTTTCAAACGTATCGCCTTCGTCCCTCCTCCACCCTCATCACCCCATTCTCATCTCCATTTCTTCCTCTCCTCCCTTCTTCTAGCCTCCCATTCCTCTTAGCTATTCATTGATTCTTCCTCCAGTCTACTTCCTTTCTCTTTCCATCTCCGCCGCATCCTTTCTCCACCCCTCTATCCCTCGCTTCTGAGGCTTCCACCGCCATTTAGAAGGGGTAGACCTCCTGCGAAGCCCCTAGTTACCCTTCTCTTCCTCCCACACTTTTATCTCTCCTTCCTCCACCCATCTCACTCGCGGCTTTTCCTTTCTTCTCTTTCGCGCATACTCACCCACGTTCTACAGTGTTGCCAGATAGGTCACTATCGGATTCATATTTGGCGTTGAAAATTTCTTATGGGTGTTTTAGGGCAAGAATGGCTGTTGTCGGTAATGGGCATTTTTATGAGGCTCATGAAAAGCAAACTGGCGAGAATGAAATTTCTCAGCCTCTCTGTCGCGCCCTTTGCGCGACAGAGAGGCATGTTCTGCGACATTTGGAGCTTCGGTGCAAAACCGTAAGAGTGCATTGAGCTGAAATAATTCTTTTGTAGCGCTTGTGGTTAATGTAACGTTGACCCTGACTCGCAGTGGGGGTAAATATGCTCCAACGTTTCCAAGGGGGGAGTATCGAAGAATATTCATAAACGGGGTCATGGAATGAGAGTTGTGGTGTATGGAGCACCCCACTAACTCCTCCACGATGGTGGGCTTGCGGCTGAAGAGTCTCATGCATGTTATTCATGGAAGTATATGTTATTTCTTCATTGTCATTTGTGTCGAGAAGACTCGGTATGCTCCGTTAACTCCATAAGATGCTTTTATGAAAATTGTTTGGTTCATGCTCCGGTTTTTGAGGTTCTCTGGGTGGTGAATACATCGAGCCACCGTAAATACGATGTTTAAATCATGCAGGCTCATTCAGGAAGTCTCTTTAATGATAAAAACTTTGCGTATTTCATAAAATGTGCATAGAAATTCGTTCGGATTTGATTTTTTGATGTTAGTGGTATCTCTTATTGTGGACTGATTTAAATACAAAGCACCCTCTTCCTGTCTTCTAGTTATATTTAAACTCATTAAATCAAGTATACACTGGTAGCCAGTCTTCCGCGACCGCAAACCCATAAAAATTTTGTACAATGAGTTATTTTGGTGCGGGGAAAATGGATATTTCATAAAGAGAAAGTTGGTGTACACGGCGTCACTTTTCATTATGCGTAATGCAGGAAATTTTAATTTTGTCGATAACTTCCGTAAAATATTTCAAAATTTTAGTCTCCTTTATCACTCATTCCTTTTGGTTTGGTAATTATCAATCACACATTTAATATTTGTCGTGAATTTATTCGGTGTATCCTTTCTCTGCCTTGTAATGAAGGCGCTAAATTATTTCGAATTCTAGTTAATAGATAGTAGACTTATAGTTAAGTAAGCGTTTATTATAAACTCTCGTTCAAACTTATTAGTAAATATTTCCGAATCTCTGGTCTGTATGTTAAGGTCCAACAACGCAGATAGCAATCTCAATAGTCGAACCTTTCCTTTCTGTAAATCTAAGGTCAATTTCCTATAATCCTTTTAAAGACCGCAGAACGGAAGCTCACTGCATGCACAATATTCTAGTGAGCAAGAGGAGGTGTTATCTAACGAGGAAGTATCACCCTTTATGTACTAATGTTTGGTGAACTATGTCTTACTTTCTGTAATGCCTTGTCGATATTTCTATTATATGACAGTATTAAAAGACTAAGGTTTCTGAAGCATTAGATATCTCTGTAGTCAGAGCAAAAGCACATATATCGACGTAATATTTTATCCTCAATAATTTTGGTCGTCTCCGCGTATCCTTCCATTTTCTGCAAACATGTGGGTGGTGCAAATAGGGGCATTTCAGTTTGGAACATAGTTAAGGGGTTAGGTTAGGCAGTCCATCGGGGCTAGCCCTTCTGTCCTCTATCTTACTATTACTAGAGGGCTTAGTTGAGGTCGGCTGTGGGTGGGGATCTTCGTATGCCGAGTTGTGATGAACCCACACTTCTATCTACATCTACATCAATACCCTACAAGCAGCCTTTCGGCGTGTGGCAGGGGGTGAAAACACCAAGGGTTCGGACTGTTTTTTTAACCTATTGTTATCGCGTATCGTTCGCGGAAAGAATGAGTCCTTAAAACGACTAGACCTAGCATCTATTTTTATTATTAATAATTTATTTTACGCTCATTGTCGGATCGGCCAAAATCGAGGTGCATCCGAGGGAATGAGGCTAATTAGGTAAGATGAGGAGTGAGGTAGTTTTCCTTGCCTTCCTCACTGATTGTGAGCCAAAATATTGTGTAAGTTGAGGAAGTCTCAGTGGAAACTTCACAATTATCATATGGATAACACTTTCAGTGGCATTCTATAGGGAGCGATGGAAATTAATGCTATCGGTATTACTCATACCTCAGTGGCTTTCTTTTGCCATAAGGAAAAACAATACAAGTGAATTAGATACATTTTTCCAAATCCTACATCGAAAGCAATAAAAAATATCCCATTTATTAACGAATGATCTCAGAAAATAACAGGAAATCATTTGTAACTTTTGTGTTCGGCCTGACTCAACGACAGAGTTTTTTTAATGCATTTTGCCATCTATTGGCAGTAATGCAAGTTACCACTATCCGTTGTTACCAAATTGAAGCAATCCGGCACCGTTACATTAACAAAAGGACCCTACTAAACCTAAATACTAATCCTATTTAAATATTGGGTAAACTAATACTAA
>KZ308160.1:2523288-2586064 GCA_000376725.2 Ladona fulva
TTATTTATTTTTTTTCGGGCATCTATCTTTTTCTGTTTTAACAAGAATAAATAATACTTATAATATGTACATTAAGATTGGTAAAAAAAACAAATACAAGTTATAATTAACGATTATGGAAGCTTATTTCTAGGTATTAACGTTGTTAATATTAAGGATACGTTTGGGGAAATGTACATTTTTAATTCCCTTTAGGCATTTGAAGTATATTCCATGCATCAAGATATAGTAGCGGGAACCACCGCTCGCCTTCATATAGCAGGAAGTAGCGGAATTAAAGATTTAAGCTTATGAAAACGACTGATTTTTTTAGTTGCGCCCATGAATAATCACGAATGACACCACGCTTTTTTAGCATAAGCGAGCTCGTGGTCGAGCTCTTATGGAACGGGGAAACCTTTCAGGCGCCTCAGTTTGCGCGACAGACGATAACGATCGCCGACCCTTTTCTCTTCCTATTGCCTTTGTGCGCACTTGGGCGTCGTCGGCGTGCTCGGAAAAGGGGTCCCCATTGTTGTCCCACACCAATTTCGCGAGTTTTCTCGTAATTTCTCGTTTAGATTTCATATCCGGAGCGCAGGACTCGGGGAGCGCGCGGAAACAGTGCGTCGCCCCAAAGGTAGCGAACCGGATGTGCGGGAAAGGAAGATCCGAGTTAACCGATGGAATTGCAGTTCTTTCCCTCGTTGCGGGATCTCTTGTGAGGAGCGATTCGCTTGTCATGCTCATCCGCTTCGAAGCAATGGACGACGCGAGCCAGATGAGTGGAGCGTGACTTGGGCCCCCGGCTGCAATTGGAGTTTCGAGTAAATAGGGCAGTGACTCGGAGACGGCTCGTGACTTATCGAGTCGTTTACCCACGAATGGAATTCTCCGCAGCGAATTGAGGAAGCTTCTTTTACGATCCTATCCATTGAGGCTCCGATGACCGCGCCGAATCAATTGAACGGTCGATGCTTCATGAGCGATTGATTGTCTTCTTCTGGAAAGGAAGAGTGTTTGGGGTTGCTTCGAGTATCAGGAACCTATTCCATTAGCGTTTATTACGGGTCGGGGTTTTATTATTCTCGACCTGACTAGTTTTCTTTATGCGAGAGACTTGACTGAATTGCTGTTTCTATTCGATCGCGTCTCTTCTGGGTCTATAATGGGCATCCCTACCATCAGCATTCATGCATTCATCCATTCTTTATTTGATTTAGAAAATGGCGTTCTTAGAGTTTACCAGGGTGCATATATTCAATATTTCTTAAACACTTATTAAAGACTTCGTCTTTTTCGTGATTTGTATACGAGGCTTCCATGCTGTAAATGCTTTTTTATTGCGGAGGAATTCTGTAACCGACTTCTGGAATTGAAAGTTACCTATAATGACCTTTTGTTGCTCGGAGTTTGGTCAGGTTTGTTTTAAAATCCCAAATGTTTTTGAAAAAAACACCGCCACGTTTCCAAAAATAAATTAGGAATGTCTATTTAACCCCATCCCTTCCTTATCCTTTATTGGTCGTATTTTGATCGCGTAAGATGCCGGATAATTATTTTTTCTCAAACTAATACAAATGGAAAAATGTTTTCAAGTGAAAAATTGTAACTTCTTCAAACGCAATTACTCTGCCTCTTTTGTATTACATAATGTTAAACAACATTTTAAGAATATGTTTCACCATTATCTCGATTCCTCATAATATGAAAGTCAAATCCATTAGCTAGATCGATTCTTAGTGTTAAGTCATTCTTTCGGTTTTTGATGATACAGAAGAAAATAGTCCATTACTCGCGAATATGATATTTACTAGTACTACATATTTAGTATATTTACTTAGCTTATATATATACCTTATATACCCTATACCTCACATACCCTATACCTTGCACTTATACCTTTATTTCTGCCGTATTTAGTTCACCGTAGAATGCTGCATTTATTTAGCCTAATTTTATTAATTAAAAATTTATCCTATGTAAAATGCGTACAAAATGAAATACATTTATGCGGTTAGAATATAAATAATCGAACTTCTTGCTTATGACGACATGTAATTAGTTTTATTGTTCTCCTCTTCATACGAGCCCATCCCAATATTTAAATAAATAGGAAAAATTCCTATAAATTTCAAGGAAAAGCCCCGTAGAACGCGACGCAAAAAAATCACTTTTGAGCGTGCATCGCGAAATGTTTTTATTTTCAGAACAACGTTTTATTTTTCCATCTAAATAATGGTGCGTTGCGCAAGCAAGAAAAGAGAAAAGTACGCCCATCTACAGCGTGCGTGTTTTCCGGTGCAAACACGAGGAAAATATAATTCTTGCGGTTGAAGAGTTTTTTTATTACGTAACGATTACTTGGGTGCGCCGCATGAGGTGGTTGGAAGAGGTCGCATGCACTTCCATGCACTTTGCTCTCTCATTTTGCGTTATAACGAAGCACTTGTCACATAGGAGAGGGCACCGAGGATCGAGACAGACGGGCGTCCATGGGGGATGGAAGGTAGTAGGGGAGGATGGATATGGAAGTAACATTCATCATCCCTCTGTGAAGATAGCAGTCTCATCGCAGCCAGTGTCCACTAACTTTTTCCGAAGCGCGCCCATTCACTCTCTTATCCCAACTATTCTCGTTCTCTCTACTTTTGGTAAATTTTAATCCATCTCATGTGTGGAATGGACATCCACTCGTACTTTCGCGTATCTGCGCTGAAACGCCATTGTTCCCGTTGCAGATGAGAGTCTGTTATCCGCGACCGTTTGCCTTAAAATCAGCGCGTTACTTCGCCGCTGTATTCATTCTGCCAAAAATAGAAATGATTTCCGCTGACCAACTGAAGAATCGCTACCTGCAGGCTTTATCTGCATCGTCCCCGGGCATGAAAAGGACATCTTTCCGTTACATTCATTCGGAAGTAACTCCGGATGACCTGCTCTCCAAATTTTCCGGATTTTTAAGCTCGATAGCATATGGCCCGTTAACCACCGCTAGAATATCGTTAATTAATTAACATTTCATGCTCAATCTTAAGTATTTATTTACTTAACTACAGAATGTTGTTTTGCAACTTGCTTAGTTTAGTTTTCTCAACAGTAGTTTTCCCAAATCACTCTCATCCAGGGTTGCAGCCAGGATTTTTCCATTGTGGGTTTAGAGTCGTTGAGTAAACACTGCATTGCCTACGATCCAGGGGCAGTATTACTTCCGCCCAGAATCTTACGAAAATATAAGCTGATTTATTTTAGCATGTATTGCCGGCGAATCTTCAACAGTTTGCGTGGTGTAATTGCGAGAGGCCATCCCCTCGCATGTTTTCCTTATGGTTGGCTCTGTTCTCTTGAGGAGGGGGGGGGGGGGGGCNATTAAGTTAAAATGTACCTAAATTCCCCATGCATTCTTATGGAATAATGTATGAGCTCGATTTCAACAATAGGCTGTCTTCAGGGGATCGGAATGTTTACAAACCCCAAATTTCCTGAACATTACTTGGAAACCCATGGTTGACGGAAGACCACCATAGCCGATGGCTCGTTACAATCAAGTCCGACGTAGTGACTGTATCGCGAAATCTTACCTCACGTCACAATGTCTCCAGGTTTCAACTCTTCGTGACATCCCTTCCCTTTATTCATTCATTCTTCCCGTACGTTTTTTTTCTCTTACTTTCTCTCTTCCGCCTTCATTCCTCCTTATCGATTGTTCGTGTGCACTAAAGAGCTAAAAAGTTTCAACTCTTCGTGACATCCCTTCCCTTTATTCATTCATTCTTCCCGTACGTTTTTTTTCTCTTACTTTCTCTCTTCCGCCTTCATTCCTCCTTATCGATTGTTCGTGTGCACTAAAGAGCTTGACCTCATCCAGTTTTCTTTTCTTTCTCTACGTCTCTCCAATCCTCATTCCATTTAGCACTCCTTTCTCATTTCTCCATTTTAGGCCTCGTCATCGCTTACGGAAAAAGCAGACGGACGTGCTGCATAGTTCTCTCCCCCGCGACACTATTTCGTTATCGATTCGTATTTTCCATCTCTTCCTGTTCCCCTCAGCATTACCACCATTTCGATATGCCATTGGCGATGTTGAAAACCCCCCTAATGGCTCCAAGAGAGTGCATGAACGCGTTATGCGTAGTGAATCAAAATTGATCGATTTTTTGATACTCTGGTACTTGACTTATCGCCGTGTTATCCAGATACTGGCGTGTTTTTATGAATGTATATATATATTTACATTAAAATATTGTACATTAACCAATAGTTTTTATGATTCCAGAGTTTCTGAATTCCGTGAAAATAGTTCTGAGGAAGTGCACGGTGAGAAGCGATGGAATTTGACCAGGTTTCAGCTACGCTCGAGCAGTAGTTTTAGTAGTCCGGCGATATATTTTTCAAAATATTCTTACCTTTAACCGTCACCTAGCAGTGGAGGTTCTTCCCTTTTATCCACGGTATAATTTCATCTTTTTTAGTTTCCAGCATGTTGGCGATTGTCCTATGATTCGGAATTCTATTTCTTAAAAGAGACAACGATTCCCCGATGTAATGTACGTGGATTTTAAGGTTAAATTTACAAATGAGATTTGAAAACTGAACCTGTCTCCCAGTACTCCAGTGCTCGAAAATTCTAAGAGAAGACAGTGTGTATCGGTATATCTGATTATTTGTACGCAAACACTAGTTTAGCAGTGCGTTGGATATTATTGCATATTGCTATTTTTTTATTCTGTAAGGTTGTCTGTCTGTATCTGCAGAAACGTTGTATGTCAAACCTCAGCCGCTTATTTATATATGTTGTCCTGCGGTCATCCTGAAGTGAGAGCCTCGAGTGGAGACATGGATCGATAAATAGTTTTAACGTCGTGTAGGATTGTGTGCATTCGACGTTGAAGGGGATGCCTCAATTGGAAAATTCCCCACCTAATGTGTTGCTGTCGAAGTTGGAATGTTTAGCGGTCTTCTCCTTTACCATTTATATGATCTTCACAGATAGTTATGTAGAAAAGTATGTAAGTGAAATTCCAAGAGTGATTAAATCTTTCCGTTTATATGCTGAAGAATTTCAAATTCGGATCGTTTTGGATCGATATTGGAGAAAGTATCATTTCATTTGCACCATCCTAGCCAAAGTATTTTATAGAAATATCATTACATAAATTCAGAATATTTTCTAGCTACTTGTCCGTTGAAATACCGTGTTACACGTGCAACATACGCTAATATAATGATGATAATGACCAACGTACTATAATCTAATGATTGAATGGAAACATATTTGATAGTATTCAGGGTTCCCGTGTAGCCAAGTAAGATTTCATTCGACTTTGGTAAAAGTGTTCCTAGGTTCTGTATGCGTGCCTGTATATGCGAAATCACTTAAGCTGTCGAAGCACTTTTAACAATACTATTACAGACAGTATCAGACTGCCTTTCGGCTATGGATAAAATTATTGATGAATTAATAACTGGAAAAGGCTATTCTTGGCAGAACCATTAACGATGTTTCTTAAGCAAACTTTTCGTAGTGGTTTCTTTCGCCATACATACAGTTTGTGTTTCCATTGTTAATGACAGTTAATCTCCTAAAAGGCTAGTAGGCTTGCTTAAGAGAATTTTATCGCTTTACTAATATCTAAAGCAATTAGAGAACACTAAGGGATTGGGCCTGGTCGGCTGGCATAAGAAATTCTGCCCAAGCCAACCTCAAACTAACGCTAGGAACACAAATTTTTCTTTTTCAGAAATGAAGGATTTAGTAATCATGGTGATATATCAATGTAAGTGGCGTTTTGTGTGGAATAGTAAGGAATGTGAAACAGCGGTATTATTAAAAATTTAAAAGTATTCCACATGTATAAGAAGGGATTGATTGGTGAAATATAGATAGATTGTCCTTATTCAGTATGCTCTAATTTTTTATTTTCGATGTTGATGCTACTATAGTCTATAGTGCTGACTAGGAAAAATTTCTACTTAGTTGCATATTTAACCCCGCGATATTTTATGGGAAACGCAAAAGCAAAATTGCCTCCTCTTCATGTATTCCATCATTAAGTTAAAATGTACCTAAATTCCCCATGTATTCTTATGGAATAATGTATGAGCTCGATTTCAACAATAGGCTGTCTTCAGGGGATCGGAATGTTTACAAACCCCAAATTTTAAAAAAATTCGCTTTATCAAAACTCGAAATTTCGAATCAAAAGCAATATTCTTTGACGAAAATAGGAATATTCATTCGATTTTCTTTCTTTTGGTGTTTGTCTCAATTAATTACGGCTATTATTTCTAGTTTAATTTTGCAAATGAAATGTGTAAGTTATGCGACTTCAAGTTCTCGAGTTTAAGGCAAGCGCGCACATACACAAACTTTCTACTTTATTTATGAGAAGATTTAAAGGAAACTGTGATCAGATACAAAGTGGGTTGCTTTTTATAGCGACACTTTTTAAGATACGTTTTACGTATAATTCCAAAGGATTTACGAGTGCTTTCGATACTCCTAGTGATTCCTTTGATCCCTATCAAATAAGGATTACGCTATGAGATTCCTCTTCAGTTGGTAGACCCTGCATTTCTTTATCGGGACAGACGGCGGCTAGCTGCATTTGTGTCTGCAGAGAAACACATATATCTCAATTTCTCCCCCTTCGTTCTGTCTCCAAAACCCTCGTCCGCCCGCATCCCTACGTAAATCCTTTTAGTGCTTGTTTCCTTCTCTAGCCACTCCTTAAACGGCGTTCTTTGAACAGTTGAACTAAAATAAAAATACCTCGGAATTCAAGCCTTATTGCATTAAGAACTTCGCCCAAGCCCTCTGNAGTACTGTGGTACCTTGGTTAACGACGGTCTTAGTTAACGACGTATTTGGTTAAGGGCGATAAAAAATGATTCGGGGAACGACGCAGTCTTTGGTTTGCGACGCCTTCTGATGAAGATTGACTGTTAAAAACTTCATTAATGACTATTTATTATATTAATGACAATTGTTTGTTATAAATATAGTTGAATAAATTATATTTAAAACATTATAATGGGTATGAAAAGAGCGTTTGAAGGAAAATCACGAACGCCCAGTCATTCAATACACACGTCACGGACTAATTGATCAGTTGATAATCTACTGCAGATTTCATCGGAGGATAACTTCGCCCAAGCCCTCTGTAATGTCACAAGAAACGCCAAAACTTGAGCTTACAAAATGAGACGGAGAACACTATAGGGCATCTTGTAAACTTTTTCGTAGATTTTTTAATTAAATCAATGAAATGTAGATAAGAATACAGTCGTTATTAATTCTGAAGATGTGAAGTTTTAATTAGTTGTCGGTAGTCGTATTTGAAATCTATTTTCGATTACGTAACAGTGTTTTTCTTGCGCCGCGGCGGCGGCTTTTGAGACAAAGAAGCAATTGACCTCTTTGCTGGAGCTTTTCCCATCATAACGAGATGAAAAATTAGGTTTTTGGGATGACTCGCCGCAGTCGCCACATGTCGCGATCTTATTAATATATATTTCCTAAAGGGCTACGGGAGCCAAATTTCTCAGCCTTTTGATTTCGGCGTTGATATAGTAATGCACTGCTAATACCATCTGTAGGAAGAATTGCTATGAACTGAATACGTGGCGAAGTCTTTGTAATTAATATATAGGTTTTCGTTGGATATTTAAACTGCCGATTAAACAGTATCGTTAAATTTTTGCTTAAGGTAATCATTGGCCTGCCTCAGTGGCGTAGTGATTAGTGTTAGACAAGCAACGCCGGGTCCCAGAGTTCGAATCCTGGTTGGGCATGGTCGTTTGGGATCCTGACTTGGAAAAGTTTAATTGTAAGAATGAACTCTTAGGAATAAAATTCTCGTAATAAAGTCGGCATTATTATTAAAATTCGACTAAGGAGGTAATCACATGGTGGAATTTACACATGCTGTTGAGATATTCGAGCAGTGTTATCAGTCTAAATTTATTCATTCATGTTGGCAAAGAATAAGTTGTAATAATAAATAAAAAGGGTAATTAATAATTGAAGAATACCTTTATGCAACCCCTATTTCGATTTATTCATCCTATGCTTAATAAGTACATTTCATTTTTGGATGTTTTTAAATATGTTTGATTATGTTTTTATTTAAGGCTGTGCTCGTAGATTTTATGCCTTCCAAAGAACAAAGAACTTTTCTCGGAAGTGGAATGGAAAATGAATTAGTGTGTTTAAATTTTATGGTTCGTCGTCTTTAAATTTGATAATTTTTAATTTCGTAAATTTCACAAAAAACTTTAAACGTGTATGCGGATATTACATGCTCACCGCACAAATGTATGTAATATTTGGATTGAGGCCAAAATAACTGTCTGGAGCTTTATTGAATGTTTTCCCAGTTTTTTTTCCTAGTGGTTATTGCGAGCTTATCAGTGCGTGAAGTAATCCCCGCCCCCTTCGTGATCTTCCGCAGACCTTGGAAAATATGCGGGAACGAATCGCCCATAACACTTCCGACGTCTGCATTTCCCTCCGGAATGATCCTCATTTTCTCCCTCTCCGACTCGTATCTTATTTCTCCCCTTGGAATACCTTCCAGTTCCCTCACGAAAATATCTCTTCACGGCCCTTTCCCTTCCTCCAACCCTTCCTTCCCAAATTCCTTCTCGAGCAGAATATCCGTGACTAAGGCTCATCTTTCTTCAAAGCACACTATGATTTCGCATCGCGGCCACTTCACTCAATAGCAGACTCTCGTCTCTTAAAAGGGCTTCTGTGGGAACGCTTTTCCTCTGATAAGGATTGCCTCTCGAGCATCGCAAAAAGAGGGAGATCTTGTGTATCACGACCGTTCCTCTCGTTCCCGGTTTCAGATTCGCTCTCTTCTTGTTTCCTCCAGTGGTTTCTCCAAGGAGAATTTCGGAAACCAGAGATTTTTCGTTTCTTTCGCGGTTTGTTTCGTAAGAAAAAGGTGAATGTACGAGGTCAATAAGGTTTATTTTTTCCTAAACTGAATATAGGTATATTCAATTCTGCGCATTATTTACGTCAGTTGTTATTATTACTTATATTGCGACATGCCTTCAGGCCCCATGCCTGATTGCAGTTTGTTGCATAGGCATCTGAGTTAAGCATGGGCTAACTAATTCACTCCTCATCTTTCCTTGTAAGACTAATTCCCTCCAAGATTTTGATTGTTGAGTTCTAGGATCCAGGCAGCTAATTACTTGATTGAAATAAATGTCATGACTTCATTTGGATATTTCTTGGTTGATGAACAAGAGGGTTTTAACTTAGGCACATCTTCTAAGACCGATAGTAATCTCTTTAAGGGTAATATAAGCGATTCTTTCCTTTCAAAATACCCCGATCGAGAAAATAATATTTTGTAAATGTTAAAATGAGTGTTTATGCCTCCTAAGCTATAAGCATATTTTCCAAATAATTCAGATTTCTCAGCAAAATGCTCCAAAATTTTCCAATTAGGTAAACAAAGTCGATCCCTTTCTTTCTTTTTTTTTCGTTGCCTCCATCTATAATGTAACTTCTTTACCTTTAATATTAAATTGAAAACAATATTCTGCATTATTTAGTATTTTTGTTTAATTCGGTTAAATGCACATCAGTAATAAATCGAAAATGGAAGAACGTAATGGCTAAGGAAAGATTGGATTTCTCTGAGCCTATAGCCGATTGAAATTTATGTAAGGGCCGCATGCGGCTCGTGGACCGCAAGTTGGAAACTCCTGGTATGCGAGATATAAAATTAAGTCTTTTATCATACCATATTTCACTTTCTCAGTATAAATCCTAGAAAGATCGAATAATAAGGTATGAATAACGTGCGTTACACTATTCTTGTAATTTTGACGTTGTCTTCAATGAGAGGTGATGGAGTTCCTGCAGCAAAGGAGGGCGCAGAGGCTGTGGTTGAATGTCTCCGGAAGAGAATATATGGTTTCAGCGACCTTGACATGTTATAGGTCGTGTATCGAATGAACATGTCACAAAAGAAATCCTAGTCAAGGGGAAAGAACGTTTGAAGGAAAATCACGAACGCCCAGTCATTCAATACACACGTCACGGACTAATTGATCAGTTGATAATCTACTGCAGATTTCATCGGAGGATTAACATTTGGATTGATTGTTTGAGAGTAATTTTCATTTCGCTCTTCTAATCGTTAATATCGATTGTCAATAAAAAGTATAAACAGCTCTATTGAGCGGCCTTTGTGATCGGTATTAGCGTGTTTGGTTACTCTGTGGACTTCGTTGAGAGAATCGAGAAATATTTTCACCTTAAGACATGGGAAATTGCTATAGTATTTATTCTAGAGTAAAGATCACTATCCACGGAATAAGGAAATCTTTCAAATAAAAATATCTTTGCGCGTATAGATGTGCGACTTAAAACACAAGGAGAAACAGAAGCAAAAACGTCAACATTACCGGGAATCGAACTCAGGTCTCCCTCGGCATCGTAGTTTGGTGGATAGAATCTCTGTCCGGAAAGTGGGAGACCTGGGTTGGAGTCCCAGTCATGACGCTATTTTTCACTTCTGTTTCTCCTTGAATAGTTACTCATTTTACTCTGAGCTAATTTCCAACTGATTACAATGCATATTTTACTTTTTCGCCGGCCGCGGTGGCGGAGTGGTAGTGTGTTAACCCTAAGTTCCCGGGTTCGAATCCCGGCTAGTCGAATTTTTCCTGTTCAGGAATGTTTTCGTGTCTTCGTCCATTGTTATTGTTTAAAGCCAACAAATAATATCGTGATAAACGAAGGAGGTGCATAGTTATCGTGAAAAAGCTTCACAGTCTAATTTCAAGTTCCTCATCAGGGCTTGAGCAAATTGCGAATGCTACGTAATCACCTAGAGGGGCGATCGACCCTCTCTCTGGACCCACCAATGATACTGTTTCATCAGGGGCGGATTTAAGTCATTGGGAACTAGGCGTAAGGATCAATTTGAGGCCCCCAGTAAGACTTGTGATTAAAAATTTGATTTTTTCGCAAAATATACAAATATTCATCCCGTAGGAATCTCAGTCGCGTCTCTACTGTAGGAATAAATAAACAAGTTTTAAATTACAGTGCATAGTATTTCTATAAATTACAAATAGACACGTTATTTAGTGACACAAACAATGTAATATATTCTATAAACATGTTATTTAGGCTCACTCAGGAAATATAAAATAATTTCTTGAACCGAAAAACAAGAACAATTCATTGTACGTTACTGAGAGGTCATGAGCACAGTTTTAACGAGGCCCCATTGTAGATGAGGTCCTGAGCTAGCCCCTATTGCGGCTAATTATAAATCCGCCCGTATATGCAATTAGACCGACAATGAATTCGGAAAATATATCGCTTACCGTTACAGTACCGCAAATTCTCTACGTTTCAATTAAAATTTATTAGATTATGATAACTTCCATCTGTTTAAAAATAAAAAATGGACTTATCGCGTAAATAATGGAGCCATAATTTTTTTTATAATACCCCCGCTTAAAAATATAAGCGATTAATTATCGAAAAATTATTATTACCGCCGCAGTTGTAATTCTAAGCAGTGTAATGTGCTGTATATTTTATGCCTTATGTATGTTTCCTCTGCGGGTAAGCGTAAAGCGGTAAATGAGCTTTTAATTATAGCAGTCGTTTTTTTATTGCTCTAACTTCATATCTCGCATATAAAGTGGAATCGGAACTATTCTGCGTATGCGAGCTGTTTTTCTGCAGCATACTTTTTTCCATGGCGTATTTATCAATAATTATTCGATTTACCTTGAATTAATTAATAAATTCCTGTGGTGAATAATAAAATGTGTTTCGAAAGATTCCATCGTCTGTTGTGATGAAATGGTATGTACCTCACCAATTGTAAGTATCGACGCCTTTTAACTCCTCAGTCAATTAGTATGCATCGTCTTAACCGGTCGGAAGCGATTGAGCCACTTTGAGAAAATGATTACGTCTTTTAATTCCAGCGCGGCCGATAAACATCCTCAGCGGCCGTTTCTAATGGCATTAACACGTTCCCTTCATCTCTCCTTAATTAATGCTGTTAGAAAGAATCGTCCCGTCATCTCGTGTTTTCCTCAGCGGATTAAAGGCGAGCGTCTCGGAGATTTCTGGAGGATTAGGCATAGCACGTAAGAAGAAGGCCGCAATTAAGAAGAGATGATTGGCCCGTGGGTCTCGCGCAGGGGATCTCAAGGAGCGGAACTCGATGTGCCGTCCTTCACGCGTGCGAGAGCTGGGTCGAGTGTCGTGAGGGCGGAGGGCAGTCAAAGGGACGCCGACGCTGCCCACGGCGGTGTTGGGTTACGAGAGAAGCGAGTGCCTCTCCGGAGATGCTCGTCTCGATTGCTCAATGAAGTTCCTCCCGTGTATACCTCAGTATACGTCGCTTATATAAGGTGCTAATTATCTCTTCCCATAGCTTCGTTATCGTTATTTTTAATTATACCGTTTAACGCGGATCTTTTCCGCGTTCAGTCTACGATTCTCTCAAAAGTGATAAAAAGGGTCAATTTAAACCAGAGTGAAACGGAAAAAAAGCTGTGATTTGTACTTTTTAGACATATTTAATCCGTTTTGGGTTTCCACAACACCTGCTCTAATAAGGTGGGGTTTATTCAGTGTCTCAGAGTCTAAATTCAAGAAAAATAAAATCTTAATTATCTCAGAAAACTGGTTTGTGAAGTCAAGTACTGTGGTACCTTGGTTAACGACGGTCTTAGTTAACGACGTATTTGGTTAAGGGCGATAAAAAATGATTCGGGGAACGACGCAGTCTTTGGTTTGCGACGCCTTCTGATGAAGATTGACTGTTAAAAACTTCATTAATGACTATTCATTATATTAATGACAATTGTTTGTTATAAATATAGTTGAATAAATTATATTTAAAACATTATAATGACATTTAAATGAGTTTTATCTTCATATTTGACATGCAGTTTGGTTGCGGAATATCTTGCCTTTGGTAACGAAGTTTTTGGTTAACGGCGACGATCTTGGTACGGATTATTTATTTATTACAAACCCATAAGCAGCAAAGGGCATAAAATTAACCATGTGAAGAAAATTATAGAAATTTAAAAGAAATAAATAACAATAAAAAAGACAAATATAAACAAAGAATAAAATTAATTATACAACTACAATCTCAAATAAAAAATACATGTGACAATATAAGTCATACTCGGGTGAAAAATCATGCAAATAGTATCCATATTATCTATATGTTGCGTGTTGCCTATACAAATTGCCGCAGATTGAAACTCTGTGGAGAAACAAATTGAATTACGAAGTACAATAAAATAGGACATTTTTCATATCATTCCCACTCAACGAGATGAATGAGATAAAGAGTAATTTAAATGTTTACGTTTACAGTGAGAAAAGGTCTCCTTGGACGTTTGATAAGTACCCAGATTACCAATCTCTACACAGATGATTTGAATTAGATAACGCGTTTATTATTTTAGCATTTTTGATCCTCTTGGATAACATGGAATTGGAGTATATTTTTCATTTATTACGATATAATATAAGACGATGGATAAGGCCTCAGATGTGTGATTTCTAAGCAAATGATTTAGATAACTCGTTATTATTTTAGCCTTTTCTGAGATACCCATCACGCGGAATTGGAGTATTTTATCGTTTATTGAGATTAAATCGTAGCGTTAAAAGAAAATTTAAGTGCTGACTTATATTCTGTCAGCCCTGACAAAAAGATTATTGTTCGAAAGACATGCAATCGATAAAGAAAGAGGAGCTAAAGGGAAAAGAATTCTAGGTTGGTTTGTTTCTTCGATACGAAAGGATAGCATTGAAATTTTTACCTTACCAATACCAGAGATGTTATCCGTTTCAAAAATAAAAATTGTTATGCTTTTTGCTCGCCTAGACTCTAACTTCTTTTCTTTAAATTGTCTCTGGTTTGTAGTTGGTGAATTTCTTCGGCATGGTATAGAGTGCATTCGTTTTGAATTACATTTTTTTACATTTACATTTAAACCTTGCAAGTCTCCAGTAGCGCGTGGCATGAGGTGCAAACATACAGATACTCCTATCACACTTTAAGTATTATTAGCTTATCTAACACTTCGCGGGAAAAACGACCAGATGTAACTATCCGTCCTGGTAATCACTTCCCTGAATCGCTTCTTAGCTTTCTCTCGGAGATCGCGCACGTTGCTAACTGGAATAACAAATTCAGCTGTCTCGTCGACGAGATCTGTAGTAAATTACAATTTTAATGATTCTTGGTGATTTCAGTTGTTATTAATTTATTACTTGATCATCTTTTTTTCAGGTCGCTTCTTTTTATACATCGTGTAATAGTGGTAAACTGAAGTAATATAGTAGTTTTCTAAAGTTGATGACGTTTTAGGTCTCTATGACCTAAAACGTTACGTTTAGGTTTCTGATCATATAAGAATATTTTTTTCTGTATTGGACTGATTTCAAAGGCTTTTTTTATAAAGTTTTATTAATCTTCTAGCTAAAGTCGAATATTTCGTTCGGACGTTTTCAATTTCACGTTGCAGACGTTTTTAATGCTCCAAAACATGATAGACAAATACATAAAAGAAATTCGAAATTCATACGGTATTACTACATTGAATGTGCGGATATAGTGAGGCAGTAACAGATAATGTTAATTGAATCGAATTGCCATCTCGCGGTGGCACGCATTTGCCGGTAATAGTTTGAGTATTTTCTCGTATAGTTTTTGTTCTCTGAGATAATCTCGGCCGAGGTAACCACTCATTCAAATATACTAGTTTCTAACATGTAAATGATGCGATTTTCATTGGGAATTTTGTTTAGATTGAAATTTCCCTTTCTTCTCCTCTCCCTCGGCGATTCAGCCACGAATGTGTGAGTCATGGACCACATGCATGGTTAATGCAATCCATTTCACGCACTTAATTCGATATCTTGGTGAGGCATCAAAGCATTATGCAAATCCACGCAAGATGGAAGGAATCTGGTGTCCTAAGTTTCATGAAGGGATTCTGATACAAGCAAGGTATCTTGTTCTTTCTGTTTCCTTTTGATTGCGTGTGATAGCATCGGAAGTAAGCGTTAAACTTTGTTCCTAAATCAGCGTATGTTTCGATTTGATTGCAGTGAAAGTTCCATTGTAATAGAATTAAATTGAGTACCATTTTCTCCAACAATGGGTATTGATTAACTGCGTCGTCATAAATTTTACCTAAACTTTCATCCAGCGGAAGTAGAACACGGCCTCTGTCCGATCAAGATTGTGTCACAACTTGAGAAATTGTACCAGAAAGGGGTCAAAGATCAGAGGATGCCCCGACTGCGGATTTTTTTTTGTCCCATTTTTAAATGAAATAACGAAAGAAGAAGAGATGAATCTTTTTATCAACAAAGTAGAAATTTTTGGGATTTTTTAATCCACAATTATGCTTGCGTCTTATTTGATTAATATCATTTCCATTGTAATAATATAAAAATAATTTAGTAACAAATGTATATAACCGACTACATAGGTAAGCATGTATAGGGAAAGTCGGTGTCATAAGTAGTTACAATTATACTGTAATCGGCATTAACAAATCTACACTACATTTAATTACAATTACAAAATTTTGCATTCCATTTCCATTCTACATCACTTAGCAATTACAAATATACATCACAATAACATTTATATCAATTACATTACATTTTATATTTTTACACGAACCTTCTAATCTGATTAAGCATGCTTTCCATTAACAAACTTATCCACACTTTAATATTTTTTGTCAATTGATATATTTTAATTTACTCTATTTAATCGGGTCAGGTAATTTTTTATAAACTTTTGGTGCCATCACTTAAAAGCTTTTCCCAGTTAAAGTAAATCTATGGGATGGAGTCCTCAAGTTATATCTTCCTCTTGTTAAATGGTTATTTATGTATTCCATGGGACTTAAAGGTATCCAATTATAAAGCAGGAATGTGACGTAACACTCTATGGAGTTAGCCCCGTTTGTGAATTAATTGCAGTCATAGAATGAACTGCATGACTAGGAAGAATCGAATAATGCCGGATCTAGTCGTAAGAATCATCGGATCGAGGTTTCATCAGTACAGCACCATAAAGATGCATGAGATGGGTGCAGATCGAACGTATTGCTGCCCTCTACGGTAATGCCTCGCTTTTACAAGCTTGCCACCGTAAAAGGAAAGGAGAGAATCGCACCTGCTTCATCTATGCCAGATACTTTGATATTCTATGGAGATTTCGCCGCTTGAAAAATCAATCCGTGACTCACTTGTCGTAAAACTACGCATGCGTGGTCTCAGTAGTACGTTCCGTTACATTATTAATAGGTTTTGGTTCGGAACTATTTTTACAAATGAAAGGAATAGTAAGGGATGCTTATAATTTACAAGTTAAATTTGACGATGGGATAAAAATTCAATTTAAAGAAGTTATACAAGAAAATTATAATCTCCGTGCTGTGCTATTTCTTAAAATTACCGTTATCGTGACGTAAAACACATTTTCATCGAAATGGGAATAAAACGCATCGTACACTTCCGAGAAGTGGATTTATTCCATTATTACGGTCCACGAAGTAAAGCCTTACCATATTGAGTTTACGATACCATTCTATATATCTTACATCATGAAAGGGAAATATATGTACTTACGGTCACTTATTTCCCTCAGGGAATTCCACCTACTCTCTAAGATTCATGATGTTAACTTTCAATTTCATAACAGTAAGAAATCGCTCATATATATATCGCTAGAGGTATATTAGCTTGTCCTAATTGCGAAGATATTGAAGAGAAAAATTATGTGAGTGAAATCAGTTTGTAAAATATTTTTAAATTGTTACTGAAAAACCATATAGGTACCTATTCTGAATATTGTTGACAATGATGTTTCTAAGAGATGACGAGGTTTCTTAGAAACAATACATTCTCATATGTCGAATTTCTGTCATTTAATTTTTGAATGGTAATTAAGGTGGTTTTCGGTGCCTAGGTAGCAGCATTGCAGTATCCTTTTGCGGAATTTGCTGCTACGATAAGCTCCTTTTCTGATCAATCTGTAATCGCGTCCAATATTTGTGGGAACTATTCGATTAAAATGAGACTTTCAGTGCCTTTTCGTTGCTGGAAGCGAAGGACTTCCGAAAATTCGGGAGGGATCATCCGTGCATTGTTAGCGCGGAGGCGTGAAGCATTCCAGAGCCAAGGAGGTGCTTCCCGCCGCACTTCCATAACACGTCCGCGACTGCATTCCAGCACCGGCTTGCTAATACGTGGCCTACACGTCGATGCCCTCTCAGTGCAGTAATGGGGAGGGATTGACTTTTTTGTCTCTTGGAGAGCATCAAAGGATGGAGAAAAACGAAAGTTCTTCTTTGACTACTCTTACTTGCGAGGAAATTCCTTCGAAGCCCGGATCGCGGTTATAGAATGCGGAAAGGCGCGCTTTCTGATATGCGGTGGTCGCGATGGGGTTGGAGCGGGAGGAAAGTGGTGGCGGATGGAAAGAGGTGTGGAGGCGTAGGTGAAGAGGGTGAATGGAGTGGGAGTTAAACGCAATAAAGTGGTTGAATATGGAAGTTGGTGCTCGGGTGGGGAAGCTGGAGGAGGGAATTGCGGGTGTGGATGTTGTAAAGAAGAAGAATGGTATGCGGGTTATAAAGATGAGAGGGGTTAAAAGAAGAGGTTTAGAGGGAAGGGGTGTACTTGCGGGTGGGTAATAGGCGTGGAAGAGAATGGCTGGGACCAGACAGCGCTTATTCTGTGGAAATCTTAAAGAGTTGATTTAAATATCGCGAATTGCATTATTATGTATGTAGACATAAGATTAATTATTAGCCCAATTATATAAATCATTAATTACAGCAACCTGAGGTTAATAGTTATCCGATTAATTTAGTTATTGCATTATATTCATGTATATATTTGTATAAATACACTTATTTATGATCATTAGACTTATTACATAAGTTTTGTGATTATTTTAGTGTTAAAACTTACGTGAGTAATCTAACACATGTAGCTTATAATCTTTATAAAGCTGCCTTTTGTAGATCTAAATTTAGAGACTGAATTCTCAATGACATTTTCTCGTTCATTAGTTATGTAAACGACTTTATCCATCCGGTTTTGAACACGGAATCCTGGTATTTGTGTGGGAGCACTCCGACTATTCTGTTACCAGGGATGGTGGATATAGCGGGTAAATGGGAATGGGCTGGATGAATGTGTGTAAACTTTGTATTATTTAAAGAAAACGTTTTATTCTTCCCAAAATATTTCCAACATGGCTTATTTAGCAAGAGATGATTTTTATGTTAATTATATCGTGATAAGTCTCTTTATAAATATATTTTTCAAGGCGTTACCCAATACAATATTCATAGTTTTAAGCGTTGTATTTTCATTAGCAATCGTTATGCAGGAAAATCATAAATTTTGATATTACTACTTTTATAACTGCCCTGAATAAGTTTACTTTTGACTTTTATCTATTCATAATTTAGAAGGAAGGTCTGAGAAGTCGAGGTCGAAGAACTAAGTATATAATCGATAACAATAGATAAGAAGATTAATCAAGTCTTTGTTAAGATTAAAACTATGTCTCTTCTTCCATCTAATAATGGGCTAATTTTAATATAGATAGAGTATGCCAAAAATTGAGATGTTGGTATTAATAAAATACGTAAGTAAACAAGGATGAGGGAGATTCAATCATCCTTGTTTATTTCGGGTGGATCGTCGAGTCGCCTGCCGCGATGAGGACCTCTGTCGGCGGTTGTTGGAGCGCCACTTGCCTAGCGTAAAAGCATCTCGTTAACAGGGGGGAATAAAGTGGAAATGGTAATTTACTGGCAAGAATACCTGCCGAGAAAGTGGGTAACCTGGGGTTGAGTCCCAGTAATATCGCTATTTTTCTCTTTTGTATATCTTTGGGGCTTACGTAAGTAAATTTAATAAAAAAGGATCCTCAGTAGGAAAAGGCTCGATGAAAAACTGTGTAAACCTACTGGTAATAATAGTTAAAATACATCAAAATAGAAACTCCTTCCGCATAACGGAAAGAAAATTCAGAATACCTGTAATATAAGTAGAGCAATAGAGGAGGCAGTGTAAGGTGAAAGGCGTGTGAAAGAAAAGAATACTTTTAATAAAGCGTGGCTCGAAACGGGAAAGGAAATATTGAGTTAATGAATCTGTCTGGATGTATATTAATAGCCGTTGTGGTGTAAGGGCTAATTAAATTCATAATTAGTAAAATGGTAGGGTTAGAGTGAAGCATCGAAGCAGGAGAAAGTGAGTAAGAGAATATTGTGAATGAGCAGGAATGAATGCAACGAGTAAAGGTATTAGAAAGAGCATGTGATAAGGTCAGGATAAAAAAATGGAAATGAAAAGAAAATACTCATGAAATCGAGAGGTATCTCCTAAGGCGTAAATTGAGATTGAATGAAGGAGTTGCATCGGGAGAAAGGGAGGGAGGCGGAAGAGGGTGAGCGGAGTGACACATATCCCGTGGACCAGTCCCTCCGCAAGACTCCCGTTACCTTTGAGTGACGTTTTCTCTGGTCATTTTTTCTCCTACCTTGATGCCCGCTGCAGCGTTCTTTATTAGCTTTCGGAGCGAGTGCGCGATTTACTTGAAATGCTAATTGCTATAGGCGCATAACTCACTAAGTGGTAGTGCTAGGACGCCTCCGAACGATGAATTAATTTCCTCCTTCATTATTACCGCTCATTTCATGTTTTCACTCCTACAGGTTGAGCGATTGTGCCTTTAAAGAGTACAAATAAACTCAAAAGGGGGCACTACGAACTGTTACTCGTAAAATTGCTAGAAATCTATTTCCTGTTCTGTTCTTAGCAGCACTCGCAAAAAGGTTTTGAATTGCCGTACATAGCCGCGTATAAGACGCAGCAAGTTTTTAGGACTGTATTCTTGATCTGTGATATTAAATTCCATGGAAATTCTTTTTCATCATACGAGACTCTGCTTTTTAACCTAAGTTTTTGTGAAAAATTTCGTCTCACATACACGGTATTCATTATTCGTGTTTGTAAGTATTCATTGGTCGATTTTTCTGGCCAGATGATTTCTTTAGCGATGATAATTGCCACACACCGGAAGGCGGCTTGCAGGTTACTTATGTAGATGTAGATGTTATGTAGATAATCTAAATACATTGCTGTAAATTATGAGAGTATCAAATGTATTACCATCTTCTAAATTTTTTTTCCGATTTTCCTTTTTCTCTCGAAGGGCATTCATTTTATCTTGGAGGTTTTTACGACTACCTTAATGGAAAAACATAAGTTATCTCTTGTTAGTCTTTTCCTTCCCCATTAATTTTAGAGCAAGATCGAGAGCGATTGTGTTAGCGTTTATATTTCCTTTTCGAAATGAAGATATCTATTTTAGTTGATGTCACTATTTATTCCTCCTTTAGGCGATGTATATTGTATTAAAGTTTTACTAAAGGAAAGATTGTATTTATAGAATTAAATTAATCGGATTTCAAATTACACCATTTAACCATTGAGGTCTATGTTATTATTCTCATATTTTATTTATTTATTCAGAAGTTATGTTACGTAAAAAGTTAATAGTAAATATAAATTTCAAGTAGACGGGGCACGGTAGTTCAGTGGTTAGAATACCTGCCCGGAAAGTGGGAGACCTGGGTTCGAGTCCCAGTGATGTCGCTATTTTTCACACTTTTTATTCCTTGGGTTTCAGTCACAAGGCTCTTTCGTGCTTAGTAATTCAGCTTTCCTTAAATTTCAATTAAATAACGTCGTTTTTTGGGCCTCGTCTAAATTACGTCTGTAATACTCGTATATTCAGAATGAAATCTCTCTTTTTTATTTCCGTTCTTATGATATCGGTATAATTTCGATTTAGGTAAGTTGGAGGAAAACTGTGATTATTACGTCGTAAGTTCGTCGTGAGGTTGTTATATTTAGTAAATATAAATTAAATGCATTTAAATAAATAAAATAAATTATAACATTAAAGAATAATTTCCATGTTGTTTGGCAGATACATAGAGAATTTTATAAATCCTTAGACACCGTCTCTGATTGATACTACTGTATCAATCAGAGTCGATGTTTGCATACTCCCGAAACGTAGGTTCTCATGTTGATATTGGATACTGTTTGTTTAGCAACCGTTTGCAGAATCATTGTTTTATCTTTTAGAAGATACATCTGTTAGAAGATACATCTGAATCTTTTATACGAGTCTTTTTGAATTTTCTGCATACGAACGTTTCATGATATCTTCATTGCTGACTCCGGAGGATTGATTTTAACTTGCTCACGTACATCCAGAGGAATATTAATAATTCATTCGTTTTCCTGGTATCAGTACGTCATGGGAATATTTTCACGTTACACATTGTCTAATCTCTTAAACGCTTCAGTGACCAATGTGAGTGCTGTACTTTAGTGACATTGTTTATCTACTCAAAGGGCGTGTAGTCACGCGAACATTCAATGGAAAACTTTTTTCTTCGTAATATTTCGAAATTCACGCTCCAATTATTTTAGTCACTCAAAATGAATCGCCGATCGCGCACGGTGCCGAGGCAAGTCGCGCATCAGAGATTTCTGTGAACATCTGGCTTCCTTTGTACTCCAATCGATATTTTCCTGTTAACCTTCAAAGAAATCGTATTAACCTACATGTGATGAAGCGGACCACCGATTTCGCTTAGCTATCTTTCCTGAGATTATTTTCGACTCCCAAAGAGTGTGACATAATGTCTCTATATAACAACGATGACCTTTGCCAAGGTTGCTGGCATTCTGCCCCTCTCCGGTATATGGAGAAGTGACGTAGCAAGGTAAAAATTCTCCATTTGAAATGCCACCTATATTCTTTATATCCATTTCATCTTCGTGATAATTGCTGTTTTATGGCGCTTGCGCTGTTAAGTCTCGAGGATATTTTATTTTTTACGTTGCGAATGCCACATGATCGACGTTTGCGAAACGGTTTTTGTGCTTATATAAGAAGTAAGCTGGGTTATCTTCCACCGTATGAGAAAAAGTAGAAAGATTTCAGAAGTGCCTCTAGAATTTCTGGAAGAACTCCTCGTTTTCTTGGGACAAGCACTTTTTTCCGGCATGAAAGAAAGGCGTGTTTTTAATCTTATCGCCTTGACCTTTCTTCTGGACCAAATTGCGGTTCGTGATCCGCGTTTAGTTTTTATAGCTAAATGTGCGGCTCACAGAATATACATTCAATGTTGTGATTAAATCGGAGCTGAATGGTTTCGAAGCCTCATTTAAGTAAGGCTCACGGAATGATATGACCTTGCTTGCTCGTTATCTTATGGTTGATAATCACATGATTAGTTTGTTCATACCCTTTTTCCTGCAAATCCCCCCAACTTCTCATAATAATACATGCTTTCAAACTTACATTCACCACCTTTCGCTGTCTAACGTAGGTTTTTCCTCCTTCCACCAATCCCTCATTCGTTTCAGTAATGCCTTCAGTAGATAATCTTGTCTCAGTATGTCTGATTAGTTGTCTTCTTTATTCGATGTTTTGCTTAGGATTTACGTCGTTGGTGGAATAATCCTCTCTTCATTAGACTACCTCATTAGTTACTCGAAGGCTCCCCGTAATTTAAGTTTTCTCAGTTCTGCCATATCTCGATTGTTTCTATTCTGTGCTGCTGTCAAAATAAGTGCTTCACAGCCGTTAAAGGGCGATATTTTGGTTGTTACAGGAACCGTTTACTTGCATCCTATCTCGTTTTGTTTACTCGTATCCTATAGCTTTTGTGCCTTATCATTTCGTTTTCAGTGGAACTGTTTGCTATTTAGACATCCTTTTCCAATATTCTTCCTAAGTATTGTATAATTCACTGAAGTTTGCGAGAAAAGAGCTGTCAGTTGCTAGAACGTATGGCGGCTCAATATGTTTAAAGCTTCATTTTTCGAAAAAAAAAATTCGCTTAGGATTTGAAAAACATTCGATTGGATTATCGTATAGCAATTTTTACTACTGTGAAATCAAGAACTCCCATCGCAGCGAGTATGAAGTTTATTTTTCTCGGAACTGTGCCGTATTCCCATAGAAATACTCATGAAAGTATTAACTCCTTCCGGAAGAACAATGAACGATGCGTATGTAGGCTTTTTATGCGTCTTTTGAATTCTTAGAAATGCCGTGGATACAACGAAATTTATAGTATTAACTTCGTCCTTGATCAAAGAGCTCAACCGTTACAACCGTAAGAGCCGTCAGACAAAACTTTTAGTCTATACTTTCAGCTAATATTAAGTGTGAATATTGACATTCGAAAATTATGATATTTGCGCCCGATTAGATGGCCATATAATGATAATTCGTCGTTGGATAAACGTAATATGAGGAAGAGGGAAAATTATAATATTAATATCGAAATTTTTGCGGTTAAAAAAGAACGGGTGGTATAATAGAAGGGAATCACCCAAAAATTAGTTATGTTTGTCGTGAATGGTATATTTACAGTTTTCTTCTTGTATACATTTGTGATGTCGCTTCCTGATTCTATGGGGACGCATAATTTTGCTGCTTAAAATCCTGGACACGGAATTTTCGATGATATCTAAAGTGATGGTGCGGCATCCATGTGAATATTCCCTCGATCTCTCTTTTAAGATGACTCGTGCCTTTTGGCTTGCTAAGCACGTGAGCTAAGTACTCAAGTTCCGGAGAAATTCCTTAACGTGCCAAGTTTGGATAGAGGGCCAAATTTTATGCACATCGCGGAGTGTTCTCTAGTGACAATAATGCAGGAGAATTCAGAAAAAATTAAGATCTTGTAATTTGGATATGAGTAAAATGTTGAAGACAACGTATTTTCTTAAATTTATTCTGCAATTTTGGCTGTATTATAGTTACACTATTCGCTAGTCGTCTCATATAAAGAAAAAACTATCGTTTGCTGCCGAAGAAGATATTTTATTTACACTAAAGGTCTTTGCATACATGTTTACGATATAGTATACATATACTGTTAGGACTCGTTAACTGCCGGGCGATTTTCTTTCTTTTTAACAGTACGCCGAATGGAAAATTTAATAAATTCGAACAAAACCGTAATGTATATGGAAAAGCCTTTCACTGATAAACCGGCATAAAACAAAAGATATATTCCAATGACTGTAAATCATTCTGTAACATAAAAGTTGTCACCTGGTAAGAATCAGCTTAAAGTATGTTTTCCATCTGATAAAATAAAGACGCTGTATAAAATTTACCATAGTATATATTACTTTGATTTCGTTCCTACGTGCTAGGAAATTAATTTAGGTATTGATTTATCCTGCAAAGTAATCGAACCTTTCCTTAATCCTTGTAATTTAGGAATATTGTGATTATTAAAGTGCTAGGCTAATATTATTTTCCCCGCTTGGCCTTCACTCAGGTAGGTCCTGGTACTGTTTTGTATCTATCGATTTATCTTTAGTAGAAGTTAAACTCGGAATATGTCGATATTTTTTCTCCGAAGCCTTCTAATAATTCGAAATAAAAAAAAAATTCTTTCGGGGCATATGACGTTCATAAGGCTGGGTAATCAGACCTTCTAGCATACTACATTAAGCTCTCTCCGCTTTGATTTATTCCTTCAATATGGAAATGTACTAAGATTCTATTAAAAATGCTAATGATTTGCGGGTTATTTATTACCATTCTCTCTCTTTTCCAGAGATTAATGTACAGCGGTGGTTATATACAATAGTGGCCAGGGAATAGGTCCTCGGTGATTAAAGGCTCGGATTTCAATGTTGCATCTGCGATGGGGAGAGCACGCGTGTCCGAAATGTTTGCTTATTAACATCGCGCACTTGTCTTCGGAGGGACAGGTCACACGGGCATACTTCCCGTCCCTTCCCCACGCGCACGAACGGGCGTATTTCTTAGGGTGTTGGGCCACCACCACGCAATATTTTCGCCCCCCATCGCACTGTAAGCCACACCTCCTCTCTTCCGTTCATTTTTATCCCTTCCAACGCTCTTCTTTCACTTCCACCCCGGCTCTTTCCTTACTTTTGCACGGCTTGTATTCTCACAAGGCAGTGAAAACAGAGCAGCAATGGATATTCAAAGGAATTTCCCTTGATACTCTGTTTCCTTATCGTACCTAAACTTCTATGTGTACCTTTGTCGTTCTTATAAGAGTTAGAATTATTTTTTAGAGATTTGTGTAATGTAGAATTTGTGAAAACTGTCCTCCGCTCTCTACGATTACGAAAACAACGGATACAAAACAGAAGTACGTCAGACCATGATGGATTCAGATTGTTTTCTTTGAACCAATAAAAAGAAGTGCATTGAGGGAAGAGTTAAAGGGACATGTGACCCCTTTAATATCGTCAAAAGGCTTTTATTCTCCTTCTTATCTTTCAACGATAAACTTTCTATTTTAGTTTGTCCCTGTGAACTTAAAATAATTCTTTGAAATATTGGTGAAACTCTATTTTCTCGTATTAGGCCCGGAGTTATACTTAAAATGGGCTTTAACTAATGTTCAGTAGAAGTCCCTGTAGTATGATGCTGTTTTAGAGTTAAAATTCAAGATCCCCCCTAATGTATCGTATATTGTAGTAGTAGGCACGTAGGCTCCCACTGGGAATCGAACGCGGGACCGCTTTCACCGAAGGCGAACGTTAAACGGGAGCCCAGCATCACATATATGTATAGGATATTTACTATAATCTTATTTTAACTCTATCAAACCGTAGTGATACCTGGCCCTAAAGTGAATATTAGTTGTAGTCCATTTTAGGTATACATGATAATACCGGGCCTTCGTCTTCCATAGTCTATTTCCAGGATATATGTCCTTAAAAATAAAGACTTAGCGTTTGGAGCAGAGAGACTGTTTTCAAATTAATTTATTGAAAGTAAATTAGAAGCAGTCGAAATGGAGTTACGGAGAAGTGACTGTTCTTTCACGAGTGAAAACGGGATTACGAAAAGAAGAAATCGGTGGGAAAGAGAATATTGAAAGTAAACTGGAGGAATTGTTTGAAGAAGGTAATGTTTTCAGCGTTGGAATAGTTTGTATGAGGAGCGGCTGCTGATGGGAATGTGGATTTTGCTGGCGAGAAGAAAACTCTGGAAAATATGGATAATGATCAAAAGACCATGCAAAAAGTAGGCCGAAGATAGAGGTCAGGGAAGAGGAAAATCGGAAATCTGGACATGAATTACATCTGCAAAGGCTGAAAAATACTCTTCAATAAATATTTTCGAATTTTTAAAGGTCTCTTAACTTTATCATCATGATTTCCCCATTCATACCGGCTATCTTATTCTTAGGAAATGAAATAACGGATTTTCTTTGTTAACTTCTAAAATGAGAAAATGATTTTATCCTTCAGCTATTTCATCTTTTGGAAAGGTTTATTTTATTTCTCAGGAACTTTTAGTGTTATTCATGAAGGTATTACCTTCGGGGCTTCCCCAATAAATTTTGTAGCGCCGTCCTATGAGAGGTGAGGTCAGCGCTTTTACCTTTAACCTTTGAGATCAAGGGTCAGACTGCTTTGACAAGTCATGGGTGTTTCCTCACTGTAATGTCTTATTATAATAGATGTTCTTTGTTTTTTCCCCTAATCATTGAAGGGATGAATGTTCCTGCCTCCGACACAACTATATATTTGCGTATATCGATCAATTTAAGTACTTCATTGTTTTCGTTAAAAGATATTTTATGAATGAAAATGGATATCGAATATTTTAAGCACGAAAAGTTTGAGGAAAGTGATAAATAACGAATACTGTGTAGAAGGCCGAAGACACACTGTTTTCAATGCTAATTACTTTCTAAGAAGCACTAATAACGTTACGTTGTGATGGATAAACATTAGTAACTCGAACGACTGGTGTGTACACTGTACACCCCCTGCCACAACCAGTCGGCTTACAGGGTATTTATGTACATTTAGAACCTTAATATTTAGGAATAAATGATCTATGACCTCATACCAGCCGTTATAGTGACCTTTTGGTAGTAGTAGTAGTATTGTTAAAAGTGCTTCGACAGCTTAGGTCATTTCGCACGTAGGCCCCCACCGGGAATGGAACCCGGGACCACTTTCACTGAAGTCGAACGCGTTGCCCACTTATCTATCGGGGACCCTGTGACGTTTTGAATAATTTTGTGAATAAAGATTATATTTGATAAGCAAGGCAGAAATTCGTGGACCATCGTGAGGATTAAGTCGTATTGGCAATAGAGCCGTGTGTAATTTTAGAGTCACGATTACATTGTACCTTTTCACCAATTTTTACGGTTCATTTTTTTGTTTCCATATCCGCAATATTTTTTTCCGGCGTCTACAAGCCTGTCGGATTACCAGGAAATCTCCTGGAATCGATACCTCATAGGTTGGCACCCCTGCTCCCACCCCTTGCACCCACTCTTCCTGTCCCTCGTGACCGGATTTGACCCTCCCCATACACCAGCTTCCCCTCTCTCCCTCCCTGAACATACACTCATTCATTCCGTGGCTTTGAATGCCATTCATCTTGCCGCTCCTTCCACCCCCGCCCGCTCCCCTCGTCCGGAATTGTGCTCCCCCAGCCCCATCGTCTCTCTCCGAGGGTTCCCTGGATCGAGACCCGGCGGCGCCCTTTCTGTTCCCTCTGGTGATTAAAAGCGTCTATCAATTGGGCGCTCCTCTTTCAATGTTCACGTGCATTCCGTCTTTTGTCTCTCTTTTCCTCTTTAGGGAAGTTCGCGTTTAACGGGAGATGGGGATGGAAGTTGGCGGATGGATTTTTCAAAGGGAACTCATCCCCATGTTGTTCATGCAATATTTAGTGACTAGAGTGTCGGTACTTCCCCCGCTCAATTGGTAGATAAACATGAAATATGCATCCTAATGCTGAGGCGGCTATCTGTTGCACCGCTTTGGTAGTTCTTTTGACGCTGCTGTTGAATTTGGAGTTGGAATTTGGAGCTAAATTTGATAATTTCTCAACGTTAAATTTTGCTTCGAACGGTGATCTTGGTTTTGAAAAATCGTTGGGAATCCCTTTCGTTTTTAATGCTTGCGTATGAATTGATTTCATCAACATTCCTCGGAAGGACTTCGGGATTTCTTTCTATTTAGAGATTACCTACTTATTCGAAGCATTTCGTAAATATACCTTTAAGATACCCTCAATAGCCTGTAATTTTCCTTACTGTCAATGAGATTTTCAATGTTGGAAGGATTTAGTTGTGTAGTAACTCGCTCACTGCATCTTAATGTCATGTCTAGAGAAGTCCAAGTTCGTGTTTTGCAAGCAATAGGGTATTGATTGTAGATTTATACATCTTCATTCCGAGATAATTTAATTGCGTGTGTGTTGAAAATGGGGAGGATAAGAATAAAGTAGGCTAATATTACGTATCATTCGAAGATAGGTAAACTCAATTAAAGGCGTAGCCAGGATTTTTCCGTAGGAAGGTTTAGAGCGATGAAGTAAACACTGCATTACCTACAATCTTGTGGCAGGAATACTTGCTTCCAAAATTTAATGAAAATAGAAACTGATTTATTTTAACATGTGTACCCTGTGAATCTCCAGCGGTGTTTGTATGGCATAATTGCCTGTACTCCTAAAACCACCCCCGTGGCATCTGAAAGCCTTTGAACTCAACGGATTCAGATTAGCATATAAACGAAAAATTTCAAATGAAACTAACGGATTTTAGGATGGATAAGTAAAGTAAGCTAGGGAAGTACCTAGTACATATAATATTTAAGTATTTTCTGCCTTTTCTTCCTGATTAGAAGTTTATAGACGCTGAGATTGAACTACTGTTACGATTATGATGTAATACTACGGTGGATCCAAATCCAATGTCATCAGCCTCTCCCGAAATTTGGGTTGTATAAATGTTTGATATTTTAGTTCCTGTCATTTTACGATTCTTTTGATCTCGCGCGACGTAGCGTAGAGATAAGACTGTCCATTATGCGCTATCGATTACTGAGTCAACTTATCGTCTCTTAGCAGCAGAAAGTTGATGATTCATCGTATTTCTCGTGATGACGCTCGATGGGTAAAATTTATTGTATATTTATTGCTCCATTTAATCATGAATAAGCTAAAAACTGAAAGTGAATAAAATGCGCTGTATGTTTATTATCGTAAGTTTTATCTTTGCTCCTGAGATATTTAATGTAGATGCCCATGAAATTAGGCTTTTATAGTGTTTCATAGGAAACGGGGGACAAAAATTTCATTACATAAACAATATTATTTCAGTTGTCGATCAAAAACTAAGATGTAAATCGAAATGAAATGAAAGATTTCTATTAAAATTTTTGATGGTTGGTTTCTCCCTTGTCCGAATTCCTTTGTGGTCGTTTTCTCCGACGTCATAGAACGGAAAATTCTTCCAAAATCTATCACGGAGTTGACCTTTTGGATACGTATTTCGATAAACTCCTCTTTGTACTTATAAAGCGGTAAATTACGCGAATCCTTAAGTTGACGTCTTTCTTCTGCTTTTTAGAAAGTAGGAATAAAATTACGAAACCGTCTACTATTATCAGTATTTTTTCCTTCGTAACTTTCCTCACTTGAATGGTTCATCATTCACTCGAATGATTCGTGCGGCATGATTTCGCACTATAGGACGGAATAATGAATGTTGAAGATTTTCCTTGAAATTTCCAAACTCTAGAGGTAGATAAAATAGTTGAAAACATCTATCGTAAACTCTCTAATGTGAAATGATTGCAGCGCTGTTTAAACTTGATGCTTACCTTTGGGTTTAAATTTTAAATATTTTAAATTCAATTTTGAATTACTTAGTTAATTATTTAGGATATTAGTTGCTACAAACAAGTAATCGTATATCAGATGCTGATGTAAATTTAACGTCAGTTTGTTTTTGACGACATGCAAAGAAATGAGAGCATACAAGACGCTGAGGAAACAACATTTAGGGAAGAAAAATTACATCTTTTTTAAGTAACATAAATATAGTATTTGAAAGGATCTTAAGGACTCTCCCGATAAGGTTATCAAGGTCTAAGTTCTGTTCAATATCCTTCAATGGCATCTACCGTCGAGTCGGTTTCTTCTCTCCTATATTATTTTGCTACTGAAAAGCTATTACTTTGTAAATTTCTCTCGAAATTAAAATTAAACGAATTTTAGAATAAAATTAAATCAGATATGTATGTATCGGTTATCATGATGTACAGTGGTACCTTGGTTAATGACGGCCTTAGTTGACGTCGTATTTGCTTAACGACGAGTGGCTGTAATAAAAAATGTCTCGGGTAGTGACGCTGGCTTTGGTGTACTACGCCTTCTGGTGAAGATCGACACTTAAAAACTTATTTATTGTATTCATTTTATTGATGATAATTTTTTGTTGCAAATATAATCGAAAAAATTATACGAAACATATTTTAATGAATTTTTTATGAGCTTTATCCATATATTTGACATGAGGCATGGTTATGTAAAGTCGCACCTTGAGCAACGACGGTTTTGGTTAACGACGGCAATCTTGGAACGGATTACCGTCGTTAACCAAGAAACCATTGTAAATGGAAAGGGGTGAGTTTCAATTCACCGTTGCGTACGAATAGAATTTTACTTTTTCGGTTCGTGTTCGGTTTTCGCTTCAGGAAATATGTACGTTTCCTTCGATACTATTCCGGTTCGATGACCTGGCTTGGTATTATTCATGGAATCTTGTACTAGTCTATTTAGTACACTTGGAGGCGTGGTAGTTGAAATGAAGTTTCCGCTTGAGCGTCTGAAATCTTTGTATTGAAGAGCCGTGTTCCGCCACAAGCGTGTTCATCTTCCATTAATCAGCAGACCCCACGGTGAGCTTTTCCCGACTCTCTTCCGGTAACGTACACCGATGAAATGCATACGCCAAACGCGCAACGAATTGTCCTTAGAAGTTCCATTCTCCCATAACTCTTCCGACGGCAAGTTTCGCCTCCCACGCGTCAATTCACGTCTCGCGAAAATGCCTCGCGAGTTCCCACTCGAACGCGTCTGGAATGAGCCGACACGCGAAAGGCGGCGTCTCGCGGAGACGTCGAGAGGGTCGCCAGGGCTCCGGTATGAGTCTATTGGTCGGCCTCACGCCTCAAGAAAAGAACTGTCTGTGGTTTTTCACAGATTCGGTATTGAGTCCATAGTTGTCAATTTAGCGATTTTGTCGCTAGATCGAGCGACCTTTTCCTTCTTTTAGCGACGTTTTTCATGTTTTAGCGACATCTCGTTCTCGATTAAGCATGTTCTACAACTTCGACTCTTCACTGCAGTAATAAGTATCATTTGAGGAAGTGCACATCTACTTTTCTGTATGAATACGCATTACAGACGACATAAATATCGTTTGAAAATAGGCAGGCCTATAGCCCTTTTAGCTTCTCGTTTAAAAATAATTGACTACATTCGCGTGTTCTATCGCATACATTTTCAAATTTGAAATCGCTCGCGTGTACGTCCTTCGCCGCAGTTCTGCAGAGGTCATTTAATCGGACATATTCAGTAGGAGTTTCTGCTCCCATAATCTTGCACGAACGCTCATTAGTTAAAAAGGGCAATTCTTGCTCTACGCGTGTTTTCCAGAAGTTCCCTTTATCAGAAACTTTTTGCTTTATTAGAAGAAAGTAAAAATGGCGCCGATCGGAGCAAAAAAATGAATGTCACTTCATGCGTGCTCTCTACAAAAGGTTCAATCCCTTCGTCTCTCACACTTCCCGAACCCCAAATTATTCCATCTCGCCCTTTAAAAGCCTCCCTCTGCAGCACGCTTGATCTCCGCCTCCCCTTTCTCATCCCAGCCCTTCCGTTGCTCTCACGTCGCCGTTTCCTGCGCCGTCCCACTTCACATCGCGTCCGCGACTTTTTCCGTCCCTCGGCTAAAGCTCACGGAGTTCCCGAGTGCTTTTCAGAAAAAGGCCCTCTTTGACGAGGAATTGGTACTGACGTCCTTTGTGCAGGAGACATTAGCAATTAAAAATATTTTTCGAGTTGCGTCGGAAATGGAGAACGCTTTTGCAGTTCGCGCCGAAAATTAAATGAAACATTTCTCTGGTCGGGTTGAATGACTGAATTTTGCTCTTCACTCGCGGAATACTCACTGAAAAATTTCTTGCTCTCCGTATTTCTTGCCCTTCTGTGTGGTTAAAGATAAACATTGGGTTGAAGGATGTATTTATTCGTTCGAAATTTTGGAGATCTAATGAATTGAGCTGAGTATAATGGTGCGACGGCTCCAGAACATGTCATATTACATCAGGCGAACTTCGGGTGTCTTCTTAAAAATAGAACCGAATGTATTCATCCCTTAAAACCCTAAGCAAAATGACCGAATATGAACTTGGGAAAAATTAATAATATTCGACTATCATTCTTCCAAACGTTAGTTGTTAATACCTTAAGACTAACTCAGTTCTTAAACCTCAAAGTAAATTATTAAAAATAAGATTATTAATTAACGGAATCGCCTGATAACTATATTTTAAAATTATTTTATAGGATTAAAAACAGCCAAGGGTGAAACTATTCTTTATTTATTCTGAAATGTTCTTTTATTGACTTTTCGAAATTTCCTCGTGAATTTTCGATGCTATTTTCATGAAAAATCGTTGAAAAGCCATAAAATTATAGAAATGACCAATCCGAACAAATTTCTATGAGTTCCACTTCTGGCGAGCTTAGCGTCTCATCAATACAAGACTGGGAAGTAAACTTCTATGTGCAATCACAAATAGTTTACTTCCCAGTCATATGCCAATAGTGAGATGTATTTTAGAGTATAATTTTTTTTCTCATGGAATTAAGCCAATGAAATGTTAGCACTACCGTTTAAACGTGTAACTGTTTAAATCCATAACATAGTTATGAAATATCACATCTAAATAGCTATACAACAGAGTATATTTTCACATAGTATTCTTCATCATAAGTTTTCTACCTTTCGGTAGGTTCATGTTCCGTTTATATAGCATTACAGAGAGCATAAATATTTGTGCATATTCTTCATAATTTATACACGTATACTTTTTATGGTTGTTAAATCTGTGCATCGTTACTCAGGTTTTACTTGAAAGCGTCTAATATTAGAGTTTCAGCACGGCGTACATACATGGTAGACTGCCTTCTTATCGGCGACGTGAAATTTTTAAAAATGCACGTGCAACGTAAAGTTTTGCATATCGGTTATAGGGAGGGTTATAGGAGTATATCGGTTAACCGCTAAGCTCCTGCTGAAACTCAATTTAAGATCCTAATGGTGATACCATTAAATCGCATCGCTTGGAATTCCCAATGTAAAAATATAAGAACACTCTCTGAAAATAATGGAATGTCAGAGGTAAATTTCCTCTGATTCATCCCATTCATCATATTCGGTCTTACCTCATAACTCATTCACCGAACTGCTCAGCGCTGCTCTGGAAATCCAGATAAGCTCCTATTTTGATCGATTTAACGTCATCGGGAAGTATTCATGTTTTGCAGGATGAAAGGTTTTTGTGTACCCTGGATGCATAAGAGAGGGTTACGAGTTCTCAATTTCACGGGTGAGTTGCTTCTTCCTATAGACACATCCATCAATCAACTGACCTTCCTCCGCATACTGTACAGAATGATTCCCTTTGTTCTGCATATTTAGTTAGGAAAATATGGTTTGAATGTAGTGATTTACGATGTGGTGTGGTGAAGTCGTGGAAACAGACATCTATTTATTTACCAAAAGGTTTCGTTTTTGAATTCTCAGAGCTCCTATTCAGCGTTAAAATGTACAATTTCTGTCAATGCCTTTGGCCAGTAACTTAATGCATTTCGTAGGTAAGGTTTTATGAACCACTTCCGATGAAAGACGAGGCAGAAATTTGAAAATTCTCCTGCTTTCAGGAGCAGCAAAGAAAGACTATCAGTTCGAGATTCGTTATGGAGGATCGAGGAAAGGTGTTTTACTTTGCAAGGAAAAGTCTTACGGCTGTCAAGTCTCAGTTATGTCGCTATTTTTCACATCTGTTATTCAATCGTGAAATATACAACATAAACGGCGATTTTAACTAAGCCCTACGGAGATTTATTATTTTTGATGTTATATATACTCTGTGTATTTTTAGACAAGCGGGATTCATTGAACATTTAGTCGTAAAGTTTTTTTTATAGGTCATCAAGCGGAATTTTTGTCGTAATCTATCATTTATATATTTTCTAATGCGAAAATTGCCATGTCTAAATATTTAACTCGCAATTTATAAATCTTTTGCCTTGATATTCTAATAAAAAAGTTGTTCCTCAGGAAAAGTACGTACAATTCCAGAGTAGCATTCTTACACGATTTATATTCATCAAACTGAGGAAGTTGCAGTGATGGAAATGCTGAAATTACACATAAAGAGCAAATAATGGGTATTATGGTAAGAATAAATAATGGATATTAAGCTTATGTAGTGTATTTTTTGTCTTAAACTTTCTATTGCTATAAATTCATCTAATTGAAAAATTGAATCGATCCTGACAAACCTTTCATATCCAAAACATTTAATTCGACATAGTGCCCCAGAATGTAAGGTATGTACTAAATTAGTTACATGATAGTAATTGCAATGCAGAGGTACCTCCATTATGTGTTAATATAGTTCTACAGGTAAAATGACAGACTTGATAAAGGGCGTAATAATTCAAAATGAATTAAACTCGGTTCTACCATATCATTACACTTCGTCACACTCAGTGTCTGCTTCAATTAACTTGTGGATGTTCGATGAAATGATAAGATAATAGTTTGCCTCTCTCGAATCGAAAGAGCGTACTTCTTATCACGATCCTCTCTCACATCTTAATTAGAGAAAGCTTGCCAAGTTTGTTGCCCGCCATTTATCGCTTATCGATAATGCGCGTGCGTAGTTTCTCTTATCGCGCTGTAATTCAGTTTCATCGAAATATAAATTTGGGTAAATTGGTTTTAGTATAAAAGCGTTAGAACGAAGAGGAATGAAAGATCCTTTGTATACACAGCTTGGCTTTTTTATTTTAAATGTGAAGGCAGTCAAGAGTGGTAAAACACGAGTGGATTAGATGACAGAGGGATGCAGTCAGGTCTCCTTTGTCATAGAATGATTGGTTATTAAATGCGACGAGGGCGTAGAGTTCTGTATACATGAACGCCAATTACGGTAGTCATCGACTGTTCATTAGTTCCGTTAAGCTCCAACTCACTGGGCTGAGCGCACTTCCTTTCTTTAATGGGATTTTCATTGATTTATAATTGGCAGCAGGATCCTCATATTCATTCCGACACCGAACTTTCCTTATGTGTCGTATTTGAACTCTTTTCAGTCAATGCTCGGAGTTGTAATCGTAGATTTTGCTATTTTTTTCGAAGAATTATTTAATTCTTTCTTTTAAGAAAGTATGTCATTATAAGTAAAGGAGCGGTAAATGATGGGTACAAATTATTGTATTGAATCAGAAAACCATTGTCCACCACAGAAATACAGAAAACCCTTACTATAACTTGTTATTATATGAGGAGACGAAATGTATTTGTTTATTTACCCACCTTTGCCGCAAAACGGTCCTAAATGAAACGTTTTTGTTGATTCACCAATAAGCTGTACTTCTGCATGTTTCTTATGGATACGTTGACCTAATTTTTCTGGTGAACATTAAGGTCAATAGTGAAAAGGTTTTACAGCAGTAAAGGACAAATAGTGATCCTCCTTAAATTTATCTTGTAAGCATGATGGAGACATAAGCAATGCGTAATACGGTTTCAGGCGTTACCTTGTGGAATTTATCCATAACGGAAATGAGAAAAACACTATGTACAATTCCTCTTGTGGAATATCTTATTTCTTTATTTCCGTAAAAGACATTAGTGTTTCTTACCTCATGGTGGACACAAATCCAAGAATAATGTACCTATATATTTATTAATTTTCTCTGTGCCCTCACAAACATCCATTTATTGGGCAGTTACAGGAGAGTCGTGATTATTATCAATAGACTAACACACTGAACAATTCTTTAGCCAATTCGATAACTTCGTTTCGATGTGACTCGAACCCAGGATCGACCAGTCCGCCGCAGTGGCCGGTAAACAGATAGTAAGTTAGGTCACAGAAAGAAAAAGGATCCTATCAAATCTCTGTCAGTATCTTTATCTTTGGAATATTTTAAACAGCATCTTTTCTATTAGAAGCACCTTATACGGAACTTACGAACTATGTATCAGTTAAACAATGGAGAATTAATCCATTAAACGAATGGGCGAAACAAAAGAAATAGATAAATCAGAGGGAAAGGTTTTTTAAGTGAAAGATTTTCCTGTGACGTAAAGGAACTATCGTTAGCCTACTTTGTTGCAGCCTTTAAAACAGTTGAATGCGCTGGTAATCTTTGTATTTATAATTTAATCGAAACCTGATTCAAAGATAGGAGAGCTGAAAATCTTCGGAAATCTTATCACGAAATTCATGAATTAATCATCATGAGAAATAATGCGCAAAAAAATTTACTTGAAAGATATTTTTATGAGTAAACCGATGTCATTTCCCACCCCTACATTAGTTTACTCATGCATCCTGCGAGCTGAACTGTTCTTCGCCACCTGGACTTGGAAACAAAAGCAATCCGTTGCGGCGCAAATCCCCTAGCAAACCTCTTTCACAATTTGGTCCTCATCTGTAAAGTGGGGGGACATATTGTCTTTTGTTTGTTCGTTCAATTAACGGTCCGACAATCACAGCAGAGTTTGCTTCGTCGGTAAGAGGATTTCTCCCGGTACAGTGTTTCTGTTTAGGGCCAAGTCCATTTGCTTCAATTGAGCGATTTCGCCTATTTACATTTCTCATTCCATTGCACTAAATCGAAGTGCATTTGGGTAAACTTCATCCAAGTTGCATTAGCGGATTTAGATTGCTTTTAAACTCGAATCCTGCAGTTCTCATCTATTCTCTACTGTCACACATCAACTAGCCATGAGACAATATTGGTTTTTTCATCACCCGGTATAGGCCATTGTATTTTCACGTATCTCGTCTCATTGAAATTTAAAGGTTTTCCATTATGCTTTTACATTGATGGTAAAAACTATTATCTTCGACTATGGATAGTTAAAATAGTTTCTGCTTTTGTTTGTTCATAGCTGACATCTACCTCTTTCATTTTCATCTCGGCCAAAACGATTTAGATCCTTGTTATTATTGTAAACTTTTAAATTGCAGTAAAAATTCATATAATTGTTTAGGAACGAAGTAAGAATTCATGTGATTGTTTAGGAGGGATTGCAGTAAAAATTCATATAATTGTTTAGGAACGAAGTAAGAATTCATGTGATTGTTTAGGAGGGAAGTAAGAATTCATATAATTGTTTAGGAACGAAATGCGTGATAGCTGGAAAACTCCTTTCACGAGGAGAAGATAGCAAATTTCAGCGAGAATATGTTACGTTTCGTATGGTTAGTATGTCAGAACCTTTTATCTTTGAATTAAGCTAATGAATTTAACTCAATTCTAAGAATCCTTCATGCAGTCGTTAATTAATGCTGGTAATAATTCAGTGTAATCTATTGATATTATTCTAAAAAGCTGATTTGAATTTCAAATATTTATTAACAAGTTAGGAAAATTGTAAAGACTGCCAGATTGAATACGTTTTTTTGGTTTTATTTCTCAATCCATCGCTTAATTTTATTACTTCCTTCTTTATTTTCTGTAATGAAAAACATACCAATGCAGAAAACAACCCGATTTTTCTACTGCCAGTCGTTCAGAAAGATATATTCTGTGAGAGAGTTCACTTTTATAATAATGAATATGGTAAAAGAAATAATAATAAAATAAGATAATAAGAAAATAAAATAATAAGAAAATAAGATAAAAAGAAAAATAACAGCGGTCATCTTTTATGGAAGGTTTTCGCTAGCTTTATCAGTTAATCGGGAATTCGACTAAAATCGAATAAAATGATTTTACGCCTATTCTGGGAAGTGCAATTGAGATACCAGCCCCTCTAATTGACTGTTAAATGTAATATTCCTTTCCACCCGATAAAATTCAAATGAAATTAAGTCCAAAATTTCTTCCTCTCAAACATTTTCCTTCTGTCTCCGATCCTAGTATGCTCATGCGCGTGGATCATTCTGCTGTCCTCATTTTCTGTCATAACCCCTTGGTTTCCGTACCCTCTCGTGCGACATTCTTATAGACAGATGATCTTTTACGTAAAGAACTCTGAAACAGCCTGTATCCCAGTCCCCCCTTCTCGACACGGTACATTTTCTTCCCGTCACACCGTGAAAATCAAGAAGAATAAGCATCTCGCGACTCAAATGAGCAGAAAAACGCCGACGAATGGCGTAAGAAATGACGAATCTCTTTCACTCTTCTTTGTATGGTGGCCCTCGTTGTTTTTCCTTTTGTACATCTCGTGCTCTCAATAAAGTGGCCCTCCCCTTCCGCCGTCACCTTCCTTTCGACACCCCTTTCTCTCCACTCCGTCGACGGCGCGCAAACAATCCCCGTCTACCCTTCAAAGTCCCCCTCATCACAGATGCATCCTACCACAATGCACTTCCCTCCCCTCTTACGGTAATGCTGCACTTCGGGTCCTTTTTCCCTCCGAAGGGATTGTGTACTTCCGAGCATTCCCCGCCACTGTCTCTTCGTGCATCCGCACCAGGAACCAGCTGCCGTCGGCTGAGCTTACCTTTTCGGAGGCACGGGTCATATACCCCAAGAGGCCTTGTGGTGGGTGTGTAGGGCGCCGTTTTTTAGGGGTACCGGATAGCTTTTAGCTGGAGATGGCTTTGTTGATCTACGTGTGTGCCGTGAGCTATTTCAGTGATGTGGCAAATTCGATAAGGATTCATAGCGGTCGTAAGATGAGGATTTAGGGTTTAAGACAGGGCTGCAGGGGTTGATCTAGAAACTCTCCCGGGGGGAAGGTAGTAGCCAAGGTGGTGCGATTTAAGACAATTTCCATATGAAGTAATCCCCAGTTAAATGTTTCAATGGCGATTTATCATGATAAATGTTGTAGATGTGTAAAGACCGCGGAAATAGTTAACGAAATGGTTTTAATTCAAGCTCGTCACAAACAAGGCGAATCGCTAGTGCATACTACAAAGTCATAGGGGGTCGAAAATGTTCTATGAATGATATCAAGACTGAACTTTCCTCAGCAACTTATTTTGTTAGCGCGTTGTCTGTGTGATGAAAGTTGTGAAAAACGAAATTACGCCGTTCATTGTGCATTTACATCACTACAGCAAAAATTCCATTTAGAATTTTCTCTAAAAATGGGAATTCTGCTACCTAGGAAAGTTATATTTCTACATCATAAAGACCTAAGATTGTTAATTTGTTAGGTCATTAGGAAGATAATATTTTACTGTGTCAAGTTTTACATCCGGAATTATTAATGTGTGTTAATTTCTGTAGGGAAGGATATCTTAGCGATGTTCTTCTTTGTCGCGTTTTAAATGGCCCATCTTTTCCACCTCAAGAAATACTTATTCACAACCGAGAAATGCTTCTTTCTCTCTGCGGTAAGCCGTCGTGAAATTAAAATCCCAAGAGACCTACATTATTATTCTCGAGTAATACATATTGTTTTTGTGGTACAACAGCTCACCGCAAAGTGAAGAATCAGGGCATGAATCATGTTTAGTTGATTTATATTTGAATTAAATAACACACCATTGTATGGCTCCATATTCATTCTAGACAAGCACATCCGTTCTTTCCGCATTTCAAAGTGCTGTTAAATGTATTACTTTATCTTCTGTCGCATCTATGGTCGTGTTGAACACATCTATGTATGTGTTGAATTTAAGCCACTCTTACGTATATGAGTCTCAAAACAGGAAAACGTTTCTCGTTGAAACGTTTTCCTGTTGAAGGAAAACTTTTGGTAACACTTATTTGCAGAAATTTTGCCTCCTTCTTGTGAATTCTTTCTTCTCTACAATACTATTGCGTGGATTGATTCAGTAGGCACTATTCATCGGCATTATGTATGATTTTACATTTTTACAGGTCAAATTTATCTATACACGGCTCAGAAATATAGAATATGTATGAAGTGTCTATGTATCATGATAGAATTGCACTATCGATAAACTTTCAAACTATTGCCTGCTTATATGTTAAAGTTGCCTTTTACGTAATTCTCAGTGCCTTCTTATTTAGCAGCTGAATGTATGTAACTTGGAATTAAGAGTGAGATAAACGTTCACTTTCACTTTCTATCGTGCTATTTACAGAGCATTCATCACTAAGCGTTTGCTCTGCAGATGTTTCTGTCACTGTTTTTAAGTGCATTGAGCATTACCCGGTAGCTATCCATCCCACACGGACTCCGAATTCATCGAAACATACTTATCTACAGACATCCAGTGGAGGAGGAATCTAGGTCAGGAAAATATCCCTGGGGCGTATCACTTTCCATCTTTTTCAGATTCCCGTTTCCTCCTCCCCTTGTACAAATCATCCACGATGTATTCTCTCGAAACCGGTGGTCGTTTGACCCGTCATCCTTTTGCTTCTCTCAACTCTCACTTCTTTACACCCGCACCTCTATCTTCCCAATTCACATGGTATTTATTCTCACTTTCTTCGGTTGTCTTTGAATACAGCTCGAAGGGGCTGTAAGTCGAATCTCCTGTGCTGAGAGAATTGGGTAATATTTTGTATAAACCACCGAATATTTATATTTCGTATCATAGTTACTTTTTGTGCTTTCTCCCTATAGTAAGCATAGCACGTATAGCCATACTTGGTGTTACTATGAGCCGCATGCCGTAAGAACCTTTTGGGTTTGTGAGTCACACCACGTGTCCTAATTTCAAACTTGTACGTTTTTTATTACCTGTATACATATATGTTTCATAAATGCGCAATATTTTGATAGTAAATACTTAGGCCCTATATTATAATGTACAGTCAACATTGATTTAGAGCTAACCTTCACTTTAGGGTCCGGTATTGTAATGGTCTGTTAGAGTTGAAGCGAAGATTATAGTAAATATCCTATATATTTAGTTATTATTTATTTTTAATTACGTTACAATTTGGCCCTCTGGCCAGGTGGAAACTCTGGAGGGGAATATAACATCAAAATTAATTTTGGTAGAAATTGCCTGGCATTCGCCCAAAGACGGGAGGGAAACGCCTCCAAAAACCTCCCGTTAGCAGTACAATATGTGATGAATTAGCATGGAGATTAACGATAATTATAATTAGCATGGAGATTAATTACAATCTTCACTCTAAAAACCGTCATAATACAATCACCTGGAGCGAAATTTGTTAAACACCATGCTAACTATACATTATAATACGGGCCTTAATGTATTATTTATACTCAAGTAACAAGTAAAGTTATGCCATTTTATTAGTAGTTATAGTTCGAGTTTTAGGGACCAGCTTTAAAAGAATAATATGTAGATAAAGAGAGACAAACCACTTGCGGTCGCAAGTAGCTATTTTCTTCCCGTATCCGGTATTGAAGATAATGATCCGCTGTTAAAGAGCTGTGCTATGCTTTTTTAGCTATGTATATCTATTTTAAAGAAATGTATTCGAAACTTGGTACCAACCATTTTTATAGAAGACATTGGTTTCGCGTCTCCCGAGTCTGAAAGATAATCGAAGATTTCAATAATTTGAAGTTAGGCCTTTGGTGGAGAGAAAGAAATGTTTATAAGCAAACGAAACATTACTATGCGATTAGAACGCAAAAACTCATTTCGGATTTACCGGATGTTCATAGTCTTGTCCTCTCATTTAATTCCTGTTATAATAATCTGGTGGCGGAAATATCTCGCTTTACCGAATTGAAAATTAAATTATTTGACCAAAGAAGTGCACCAACCAAACCCTCTCTAATTTATACTTTAAACAATTGCATTAAAACCGTTGCATTTTTCCCTTGGGGAGTGTTTATATCTGAGAGTTCTTTGATATTTCTCCAGGGAAATACAGCTTTCGATTAACACGCGCTCGTAAGCTTCCTTCCCTAACGTTTATCTCGCATCTATCGTCCAAATCTTGTCTTCTTCTGTGAATTTCATGTGAGTTAATTTTTGTTCCATCTTTTTTCACTCTTATGAATCCAATTTTTGAAATTTGAAATCGAGAGTTCACTGGATTACCTCAAGTTAAAAATCCTGAAATGATGTGTAGGAAAAATTTTTTCACCCTCCCTACCCGTACCCATCTATTTGTAAGGTTAAAATAGAATCTAAATTCTATGCATGCGAATAAAACTTTCTGCTGAAAATATCGAATCATTCTTTTCACCCTACCCTCCCTTCCCTAACCTTTCAAAGGAGGGTATTTGTCCATTTATATGTCAGTTTAGCCCATTTTCGCACCACTCTCCAAATTTCCTTCCCTCACCCTTCAATTTACTCAGGACACCATCAATTTCCGCTTCCCCTCTTCCTACCATTCCCTTTTTCCATTCAATCTTCTCTTCCATCTCCAATCCTCCCCGTTCCTCCCCATTTCCCTTCCCCCTATACTGTACCTGATGTCCCAGTGTCCATATTTGGCTCTCTCGACCGCTCCGTCCCGAAATGGAAAAGCTTTCGCCCTTCACTCTTAGCTGCGGTATTGCACCTGGAGGGAGCCTTCTCGTGCATTGCACCTTTGCCCACTCCACCGTCTACCGGCCGCGTACTTCGACCGCAGAGCCGCCGCGGTAAATGGAACTCACGCACCGGGAGATGTTAGCGCGGCGGCGAGGTCGCTCCGCTAAAGAAGAACGCGGTCGGGATCGGCGGAAATATTCGACCGTTATAATGCACGGTTTGCAAACGAGAGCCGCTCTGAACGTCGTGTTTTCGGGCTCCGATTTACACGGTTCGCGGCACCTTTTACGGGAGAGTGGACCTAGTTTCCACGTCGCCCCTGACGTTGGAGGGCGAGGGAGAAAGTGACGCTAATACCCCGGAATCGGCGTTTTTTGCACGTTTTCCGCACGAAGTTCCTATTGATCGGAGATGATGCCTCGTGACCGTACAAAAAAATTCAGAAATTATGCCTCCGTGGATTCAACAGAGGGGCATTTAAGTGTTTATTTTTTCAATATTTACAGCTTTGAGCTGTAATTTGATGCGTTTCCGTCTGCTTTCACCGTCTGGTGGCGGGGGTGGCCGTGGGAATTGGGTGCTCAAAAAGCGTGGAGATTTTTGGAAAAGTGAATGAAAGTGGAAGAGAAACGGTTGCTTTATGTCCCGTTTCAAGTTTTGTACTCTAACGGTGGGTCTCTTATATCGAAAGTATATTGTAGGCAGGATTTCCAGATATCCCTAATATCTGGGAATTATTCTGGATTTTAATTCCCTCTGTTTCCGGGACGTTGGTGACTTAATTTTAAAATTAATGAGGAATTGAAGCCTAATTATAATCATTCGAAATTAATTTCTCATTATAAACGGACCTCTTGCCTTTAAACATGTCTTAACTCAGTTCAAAAACATTACTGAAGCATGTATTACGGTTACGTCCTGGATTATTCGTCCATCTGCTATTAAATGTCTCGTTTTGGCACCATAGGTCTCTTGACGCTCTGCCTGTATGGATTCTATGAATTACCGGTGTTGCCATGTCTGTTACCAAGTTCTTGGTACTATACATTTTATTCGTGTTTTCCAGTCCACCAGTATTCGAGTCATTGGCGAAAAAAAATAAATTGAAAGTACTCGGAAATTGTCACTTGCTGGCATTGTCGTCTGTTTTTGAAACGAAGATTTTCGTAACTTTGGAAAACCTTGAAAGCTGGAATTGACAGAGTTATACGCCATGGTAAAGATAAAAAACTCAACTGCCTTTTAAAGTTAAACGTTCTTGAAACTAATGGTCACACGCCGGAAGGCGGCTTGCAGGGTCAAAAATTTACTTGCAAACTGGAAAACTATATAATTACCAGTTCACGTTTAGACGATTACCACCACCTAAATTCGGACGTTTCTCATGTGACGTCACGTCGATATATCGAGACTACATTAATAGAAGCTTTCTGAGCAATCTCATAATTTTGGAATTTATTTTGTTCGTTCTGAAAATTATGAACATTTGTAGTTCAGTAATATAGTAGTTGATTATCAGTTTTTATTATTGATTATCGATTTTTTAACGTACACAAATTTTCCAGGTACCGAATGGGTAACACGGTCGTAGTACCAACGGAGAATCTGGGCACAAAAAATCGACTTACTCTTGGAAGCTCTGCTTTTACTTCAGACGAAATTTGCTTGTCCCATATATTTTCAAATTTGGGTTACACCATTATCTTCAATTTTCTTCCCTTTATATTCCGCATTTCAGAATTGCTTATATCGGAGCACGGAAAATGTATATAAATGAATCCTCATTAACCGAATCATATAACCGAACATTCTTTTTTGCATAAACTGAAAGAATTGATGACAAAATATATGTAATCTCAACATAGTGCTTAAATTCATGCCATTCATGCTATCGCACTAGTCTTTAATTTATAAATGTTAAATTCTTACCGATATGTCATAAACTTAGCCGCAGGATTTTAATTATGCTAAATTATTAATTGTATGCGATGTTTAAAATTTCTCGGAAGTCGTTGTAAGGGAACTGTTAAACTATTTTTGACTTTAGCTGATGCTAACACGTATGTACTATGCAGAATGTTCCGATTTTGTGTATACATTTAAACATTAGAATTTTTTGACCAACGTTCACATTAAGCTCTGGAAGGTTTTTCGCAACGCACTGGGAATTTCATGATTCAGAGGCAATCGCGATTTCGCAGATAAATTCTGCATTAGGTACGGGTCTCGTAGCAATCAAGTGGCTGTCCCCTGAGAAATTCCTCCGCGTTTGGATATTTGGACCGCTCCATAAACGGCCGAGAGCGATAAATCGAATGCTAGAAATCTCCAGATCAATATCACGACACTCGTTGTTTGGCAGAGAGCCTTTCGCTCCTGTCGCATTCTTGAGGGAGTGGTGTTGCATTCTACGACCTTGATGCTGCGACGAGAATTCCGTTGTGCGAATTGTATTCCATCTCTCGCGAGGAGATGAAGTGAGAAATGTCGAGAAAAGGGGATTGATGAAGCTAAGGTGAATAGGTATCTCGGCTTGAATTGCTCTGTTACTTATTATGTTCACCAAAGTAACGATTTGCTCGTTGTTACTGTAGGATGGGTTTTTTCATTCTATGCCGTAATTAGCACTGAGTTTTAGTACTAAATAATTCATTTTTAATCCTAATCTTATATTCTTCTTTTCACGTGATTTTATCTTTCTTTTAAAAAGAAATGGCTTTTCACAAAGGAATTCGCCATTATCCGAAGTCTATTACTGTTGCATTTTATTAAAATTTAATCATCACTTTTCTTTATATTTTACATTACTCCCATCTGAGGCAGCTTAGACAGAATTTTGATTACTTTTTTGTACCGAATTTTGGTTACAGGTCTTTCATCATTTTCGGTAAATGCCATTCTTTGCTAAAAGCTGGTTGAATGTAGTAAATGTAATGCTGATAGATGTATGTGTATAGCTTTATGAATGAAAGAGAATGTGCGAAAAGATGTATGGACGAGTATGAAGCTGAATATGTGTGGTGATGCATGTATGTATTTGTAATTCACATGGTTTCGTATATTTATAAAGTAAATATCATTGGGTATAAAAAGTTGTGCGGTTAGTGCACCTATAGAATGCTTGAATTTTTCAATTCCATGATCGTATGGTCGTAAAGATGAAAATACAGACAAAGAAAATTTTGGAAAAGAAATAGGAAATTGGCACCATCAGATCTTCCGATTAAATCTTTCGTGATTTAATTAAGCTGTCCAATTTATTTATACCGATTTATATAATTAAATAATTTTATTAATTGATAAAATCAAGTTCTCAGTTGTGATTAATTAAAGCAAAGTCACGAAAAAGATTCCATTTATATGTCAGTTTAGCCCATTTTCGCACCACTCTCCAAATTTCCTGGAAGGATATCTTAGCGATGTTCTTCTTTGTCGTGTTTTAAATGGCCCATCTTTTCCACCTCAAGAAATACTTATTCACAACCGAGAAATGCTTCTTTCTCTCTGCGGTAAGCCGCTGTGAAATTAAAATCCCAAGAGACCNAATACTTTTATTAATTGATAAAATCAAGTTCTCAGTTGTGATTAATTAAAGCAAAGTCACGAAAAAGATTTAATGGCCGACAAGCAGCATGCCGACTAGACTCCCCGCACACATTCTCTGATGTATTTTATATACAAAATCTCATTCATCCCTTTCAGCGGACGCTCAAGCAGATATATTGCGGTATGAATTCATCGAGATACGTTGTGGAGAATTCCGAAACGACTTTGATTAATTAACACCTTGAAAAATCACCATTTACCGTTACACGTTGTATTCATGTGCGCGCGCGCCGCCTGAAATGAGGACGTGGGATGCATTTCCGTCCGACTCTAGCAAATTCGTCCTTAAAGGCGCACTTTCAGCGACAATTTTCCTATCCTCTTATCCCTATAATCTGTTTGATAAATAATCCACCGCGCGCCTTCTCTGGCGGAACAGAACACTAGCGCGGGAAATGTTTCGCCCACGCCGATACTCGGATGTGAAAGGCTCTGGTAGCGACGTGTCCGCGGTTAATTTATCTTCTAACAGAGAGGTGTCCTGCTGCTATATTCCCTCCCAGAATGCGTCGCTTTTTAATCATTTATTAACTCATACGCAGTGGAATCGATAGCCTCGCCCGCTCTTGGGCTGGGTCGGCGAGGCGCCTGGGCCTTCACATGTTAGAAATTTGCTCTAATGATAAATTTACGTTGTTTTATACATTAAAACATACATCTCGTATGCGGGTTGTCTCCCGCATACGAGATAGGTAACTGAGCGATGTAAATATTTGCATGATTGTATTTGTTAGTTCAATTTTGCTCTTTTCAGATTATTGTTTCATGACTTTCGTGATTTAAGTAGTAAAGCTTACGGAGGCTGAACCGGTTGCAAAATTACTGTAGATATTTTTTCGATTAGTTTGTTAATCAATGATAATTGCGGAACATATGCTTTCAGAAGGGAAAGGGGTGGTTATTTTGAAAACGAAAATAAGTCATTCCTGCCATGAGTTCCTCGGTTTAGCGTGTTTTATCGAGTGATATATTTTGGCGAAATATTTCGGATTAGTTTGTAGTTTTAGAGGTACTAATGTAGTATATTTTCTCAGTATTCTATACATATTTTCTTGGTATTCAATATTAATCCTATATTTCTTTGAAATTTATGGTGGTGAGGTGTCGTTGTCGAAAGAAACATTTATAATTGGTCCTTAAACGTTACGTAATGTTCAAATAGCATTTACTACAAGTATTGTGTATTATTACTCGAAGCTGAAGCATAAATATAGAAGGGGTGTTTTGGCGTACATTTAATTGCCACCATTAGTCGTTTTCTTTTCCTCCTAGACATTTGCTTGTTTGCTATCCCTGACATTTAAAATCACTTATTTATTCAGAGAGTAAAGTATATTATATCCCAGTTCAATGCTCAATTTATGGTGCGTCGACTTGTGCATCGAGTCGAGATAAAATCGAACAACTTGGAGTGGAAAGTCAATAAAGAGATCTTTAGCCGACTTGATTTAATATGACGCTTTTGTTAATTTAGGGACCAATATTGATAAAAGGGAAAAAGGAGATGGTGTTCCATTTGATTAAATCGCGCTACATAATATATTTTAGCGAGGGCGTTTTACAAAAGGCTCTTAGCTTTCTCCATATACATACATTGAGATAAATATTCACATAGAATATCGATATTATGCTAGTTTTTCCAGAACCATGAAATCGAAAGGTTATTTATGTTACCACTATCCGTCTTCCTTGAATCACCATCTTGATGAATTTTGATAATCAGCAAGTTGAATCCACTCTCTAGTTAGGGTACATTCTAGAACATCGGTCGCCAACTGGTGGACCACGGACCTCTGACCTGACCTATAGTCCGTGAGAAGCTTTTGGTGAACCTAAACCGATCCTTGGAGAAATTTTGGTATAATTTGAAACTTTTATGTTTACTCATTTTATTTTTTCTGAATCCTCCTGGCGTCATCAATACAGGGTAGGCGAACGACAACATGATTTTTTTATTAATAAAATGGAACTTCAATCATAATTATTTTACGCATCTGCGTACTTTTTAAATTTAAGTGGTCCGCGGGATTCAAAATTTTGTGTTTAGTAGCTCTTGAATGGCTGCTCCTCACTTTTTCCAAAGTGAACTGTTTTTCTATCTGAAGTAACTTAAGTTTTTCCAGTGAATCGTTAAATTTCTTGGAAACGATGTTAGCCTAAGAACGGCTTATCACCTGTCGTTTTTCTAAGTATTGCTTCACAGTAGATTAGATATCATTTCAACGACCTCGAGTTGGTGCTGTCTGGCATACTTGGAAGAGACGATTGCTCCTTACATTCACGAGATTTGAGTAATTTAACTTTTGATATCAATACGATGTCCGTTTTTCATAATAGCTGTGATATATTTTTTAAATATGACGGATGGTACATTTGGTGCGTTAGATGTCTTACTCATCTTTGTGGAATATGGTGGCATGAGTTACTGGCTATTAGCTACATTTTATTATGCTTCCCTTTTCAGAGGCTATAAAATGTTTAAACATTTTATTCATTTGGTATGCAGCAACAGTTTTGAAAGCTCTCTTTGGTTTCCGTTACTGGTCAAAATTTACTGTTATTATTTCTTGAAATGAGTTTATAATAGCTAAAAGTTCGTTAATTAGAGATTGCTAGAAAAGTAGTAGAGAAATTAACAAAGAAGGTTTGTTGGGTGTTCGAAGATAGGGTTCTCTGCCTTAAAATAAATGTAACTTCTTTAACTAGGCAATTTTGGAGCATGTTGAATGATAACACGATTTATTTTAAGAGGTTACCTTTCTGAGAAAAACATACCGACTTATCATGTAAACTATGTAAATTTTAGTTTAGTTTAGTTAGCCAAGATGATAAAATCTCTTGGGTAGAATACGTTCATGATGAGAAGGGCGGATTACCGATGGAAGTTTCCGAAAAATTTTTATCGGTTCATAACTTTTTAAGGTAGTATAGGATCCATAATTAATAATTCCAGTAAACATCGAGCGCGATCTCTGAGAAGCGTCAACAAAATTTTACGTGGAATTAATTGCTGAAAGAGGGAGTTACATTTGGTCGTTCTATCTGCAGGGTATTAAAGAAGCTTACAGACTAGATTAAGTAGGGATGTTGGTGATGATATCCCCGTCATACGTCTCTTGTGGTGTAGAGATTTAAACGTAAAGATTTCCAAATTTCGAAGTCTGCTAGTCTTTAACGAGGTAGATAACGTAATGCACAACCGTAATGTGAAACGGTTGCTCTTGATCGTGAGCATGGGGATTTAAGGGAGATTTTTACTTTATTATATAATATTGCATCATTATGTACGCGTTGCTGAATCGGCTTGGCGAACTCCGCATTCCATCGCCTCTTCTTTCATCATTTTGACGTTTATAATTTCCCGCACGATTAATGTGTGCCCTTGATCTTTCTGAAGGTGATTACGGCGACTCTCTTTTAATACTTCATGGCGAAGCAAACTTCATTCGTCATTATAAAATTCATTCTATAAGACATCGCTGTAACTGATTTTTTCGTAGTTTATCTCACTGGAATCCTACGTTGAGGCAAAAGAATTACAAAATAGCAATTCATAACGGTATTTTTACTATAATACCTATTACCTATCTTACCCTTATTTTGCTAATAAAGCAAGATGTATGTTAGTGGTCGAAAAACCGGTTGACGTGGATGTTTTCTGTTTTGTTTCTGAAGCGACTTGTTATGATACTTCTTACGCTGCTTGGTAGGCAGATATTATCGTTATTGTTAGATTCTTTTCATCTTTAAGCCCTAATGTATCTGCATATTTAAGTGAGCACTTTTTGTGTAGGCTTAGCGGATCTTTTGAGATTGATGTTGAACAAAGATGATAAAATTATGGAACGTTTTGTCCTAAAATTGAACAATTTTCGTTTTTACATATTTTAAATATTCTGTGCACGTTTACATTTAACCATGTATTAAAGGTTTGTTCTTTCCTAATATTTGTGTCCTAAAGTAAGTAATAATGAAGTATGTTTTAGTAAATGGAGTACAATTTAATTAATTTTAGGCGAAGAACTAATGTACCCTAACTAACTTATATATTATCCCAATTTTATATTATCATATTGTAAGCATTAATGAAACAAGCAGTGAGTGATTTGTTCAAAAGATGCTTCATTGCTCACTTTATTAAATAGTGGATCACCTCCAGGTATCGCTTGGAAAGATTCATTTAATTTTGTTAAATTTATCGACATATTGAATTTAAATCGGGAGACGTCTTAGAGAAGATATGGTAATGGAATTACCCTTAACTGAAATTGTTTCATATTTTTTTCAATTAGTGTGTCCGTTTCATGCGAATGTCTGTATACAGAAGTTTGTATGCAATTGTTAGCTTTGTTCAACCTCTGTAGCGAATGCCTTCCGATAAATGCAGTTCTTGATGAAACATCCGACTCAGTCGGCCTTCTCTTTCAGTTCATCAAATCTCTTAATTTCCCTGTAATAAATGAAAGTTCACGCCCACCACGGCAACGGAAGAAAGATACTATGACCATGACGTCATCCATTTCCATTTTAATTAGTATTCTCCGAGTTTAAGCAATGTTTGCATTCGACAAGGTTGCGCCGCTTCTGTAACTCCACAGTGTTCCGTTTCACAGAGCCAACTTCTGTACTCGCCGCGCTCTTTGCGGTGCTCTCCAACCAACAAAAAGAGTCCTTTTAATTCTTCACGAGGTCAGAGTAGTAAGTTTTCCACGTTTTTATTCGTCGCCATAGAGGCTCAGCAGAGCGGAAAAGTCATAATCCCCTTCGGAACTTAAACTCTCGAATCGAATGGACGCAGATTGCGATTTACATATCAATGGTGTTTTGTGAAGCTGAAAGGCTTAGCTTCCGGTCTTCCCCCAGGATGGGGGACATTAAAAGCCTTAGCCGCTCCCTCGAAAAGCCGTCGGGACACTCCCAAACGCCAGGATGTGGTCTACTGTAACGCCTCTTAGCCGCTAAGCTCCGGTGCATGCATCTCTCACCGCCCCCAGAATGCACTCGTCTTTCCAAAGTGCATACAAAATAATCCTTGCATTAACATCCCGTCGCTCTCCCCGTATTGTGTATCCATAACTGGAGGTGCGTAGGCACAAGGGGTTTGTTGTGTCCCATACGTTTGATCACCTCTTTGTTGCAGCTGGAATGGCCACCTAGCAGAGTCACGTGGCGGCGAATCGCTGATGCGAGCGTAATGACACTTCAGCACATATGTACATTTTAAAGGGATGGAGAATGAAGTCAGAAAGGCGGAAAATTATGGACCGATGTGGTTACCAGCATCAAATTTAAAGGACGTTATCAATGGAGAGTAATGAAAATTCATTATGTTGGCAGAGTTGAAGACGCGAGTCATTGAAATTTTATAGTTTACGCCGGTTCCCAGCATACAAGGGTTACTCAGCGTATAATTAAGTTACGATTGCAACCCGAATAATTTTTATTTGCGCTTAAAAATCAGCGTAATTTTTTTGCCTCTTAAATTAAATATCGGGAAGCCTAGTTCTTTTCCAACTCTTTTTGTCTCACGGTAAATGTCGCTTGGCTGATATTCTTGTAAATTTCTATAGGTAATTATTAGCTGTACGGTTCTGTGGCTAATCGGTCAGTAATATTATTAGTAAATACGGTGCCAGTTTTTTAGTAAAATGTTATACCATTAACCTAAACCTCACACATCATGTTTTTAATTATTCTGCGGGGTGATCGACATTCCTCATTCGATATAAATTCTCTTTTGCGAAGGAAGAAACTTCATGAGGCTATTGCGGATTCTCATAAATTCTCACTTACTTCCATCCATATTGTCTCGATTTTTCATCCTTGCAAACGCGTGTGAAATTTTCTTGTTTTTTAAGAACTTTCTATCATCTTTGCAAGTAAGTTTGCTTGACCTAGTTTAGTATCTTTGGCACGATCACATTTATTGGAGGTTTTTTATTGAATGAATTTTGATATAACATGGCAGTTGATATAAATTGGAATTATTGTAATTTTTGTATAGAAATTATTATAATGAATGTATGAAATTGCTTACATTGCATGGAGCAGCTCCTAAGGCAAATAAGCTTGATAGAAATTTGCGAGGCTTGAACGGAATGAAGGAATGGGTGTGTGTGGTTTAGATAAAATTGTTTCCAGGAAACTCAAAGCCTATGCATATTTCATGAGATATGGGATTTTTAATGGAGGGTTATTTTCTGTCTTTAATGATAATGGTGATTATTTTCATCTTAAATCCATCTGATCTCGTAAATTCTCTTTGTGAAAATACGGTTCTATCGCTAGATATCGTCCATTGCTGTCCTACTCTTGAAACGCAGTAAATATGTTCTGTCAGTATGCAAGGTAAATTTTACCCACTTGGCGTTGCCCTCATGGGTATCCGGATGCCTTTTTCAGCAGTAATGGTTTGTTTGTTGGTTTGTTATGCACTTACTATATGAATGTAAAATCACCAAGAAATAGACATGCAGATGCGATTTCTTTTATTTCCTCAGTTAGTTGAACGGTTGATAATTTTAAAGCGTATTATCTAGGGAGAATCGAGGCAGCCAATGGTAAAATAGAATTTTTTTCGGAAAGATGATCTCACTATATTTTGGTTTCTGGCTTTCAGAGGCATTCCTGTTCCTAATCATCCTTTATTGAAATTAGATAGGGAGCCGAAATCGGTCATAATATAGCGTCACGAAGGAAAATCGTTCATCACGACTCTGATTTCAAGCCGCAATCTTAGCCAAAATCTTCCTTAATGGTCTGTCAGTGTATTATTTCATTCCGATTTCCTCTATCAACATTTTGGGAACATTTCCGAAACCATCTTCGAAGCTTGTATTCAGCAATCCTCTCCGGTTGGGAATCAATCGCCGGGTTGGAGGAAACGTGTAATCCGAGGTCGTAAAACCGTCCCAAAATCGCCAGGGAGTACGTTTGCTCATTAAAGCAATTGGCGTTACTCCCATCCGGTTTGTCTCCCTGTCGTGAGAAGAGTACGCCGCAACAATTCAGAGAAGAGTTAGCGCTATGAGACGTGTGGACAGAGAGGGAGGTGTTGGGATAGCGCGGCAGGGAGCCACATATAGGATGGTCCCCAATAAAGGGGCTGATTGCCCCATTGTGGCGGGCCCTCCGACCCCTTCCGCCCTCGCCCGTCAGACAAATCCTCTATACCCAAAGGGACGTCTCTCTCAATCCCGCGCCCTCCCCCGCCATCCCTTCATCTCCGTGAGCCCTTTAAAAGCACCCTCACGCTTTCTCACACCCTGACTGTTCCCTTGCGAAATGACGAGGCATCCCCCCGGAGAACGCGCAATGCAACCTCCTCCTCCGACCGCTGGGAGTCATCCTTAGATGGACCACTCTCTGACACCATCCCGGCTAACCCCTGCCATGCTCCCCCTACTTAGGCACCCCCTCTATCTCGTCCCCATTTTCCCATTTAGGTGATTTTTTTCGTTCTCTCTTTGTATATCACTCTTTCTCTGTGAATTATTTCGTCTTTTTATCGTGTGTTATTAACTTACGATTTCAAGATAAGGTTTGATTTTTCGTCCCTTGTTTCGTGTTTTGCTTCTTTTTCGGCGGTCTCTATTCTGTCCATTTCTCCCTTCTGCCGGACATTCAAAGGGTGGGGAAGCTTTCTCAACGTAAGGCCGCTCGAGAACCAATTTGTCTGCATGTAAAACCATCAAGGCGCACTTAAGTTGGGTTTGGACTTTGCTTAAATATCTCGAATTCGACATTGTTTGTTTAATGAAGAATTCAATCGTTAAATAAATGAGAATGTTTTTTATTTTCATTCTTACACTTAATATGTGGGACTTAGGATAATTTAAATGTCTGAGTAAAGGTGTGAAGGAACGGTCTCTCTGTGGCACGAAGGCCGTAGGCTCCGCACCTCTTAGACATCTTCCGCATTTTTTTCGTGGCATCCATCTTATATATTTTCTTCTTTGACTACTCTTTCAGCTATTCCTGGGTCTTTTAAATCTCCCGCCCCTTTATTTTTCTCAATCTTATCCACTTCTTTCCGTGTTTCCCATTTGACTTCTCTTGACAAGTCCATTTTTATTCTTCAGCTATGTTATTCTTGGTAATGGGTTTTCAAGTATGCTATTTCCACCAATTTTCGGTGCGTTTTACCCAATTATACGGGATTTTGAGCTTGAAATAGTATTTAGCGAAGTGAGTTTTTCTTACGTAGTTTTACTCGCGATTTATTTCTGATGTTTTCAGGTTAAAGATTTTGGGAAAGAATTTCTCCGGAATGAATTTTAATTCTCATGGGAATATAGTAGCCAAACCAAAGCCCAGAACTGTATTTTAATGTAGGTAGTTGAAGTTATAGTGGTTGAGAAAATTATCTGATTTGGCAAGCTTAAAATGTGTTAATGATCTTATTCCGAAAAAAGTTACAAAGAAACGCAACATTTGTAGGCCCATCTTTTGGTGTATTACTGTATGCATTTCTTATCTGTTTCCATATTTTCCCCCACCTAATCCTTCATCTTCACATCATCTTACTGTCCATTTTCTGTTAATATCTCATTTTCCATCTCGACCTTTGATTTCCTTGTCATCCAACAATTTATGCCTCATCCACTCCCCTCTATCACATCCCATCGCTACCCTTTCCGCTCCTCCTCCTACTTTTTCTATCCCCTACCCAACAATCCACTTCCATCTCTGTCTACACATATTCTATCCCCACCTTCTACAATCGGAAGCCCCATCTCATGCGAAGCATCTCTGTCAGTTGTGTTCCCTTTCTCATGTACGTATGAAGAGGCTTTCGAAAGAACAGTTCTTCAGACGGAAAGGAACGAAAATATCGCACCTTAAATCTCTCGCCTCTCTCTTGTATTCCAATCGACGGTCGATATTCCTTGTTTTTTCAATTGCGTGGACACCTGTTGGCGTTTACCGTTCTTTATCTCTGCTCTCGGCCGAAGAAATAAAAAAAAATTCCTTACCCCTAGTTTTCGGAGTTGATTGTGTTGGTTAATTCAAGAAGGACGGCTGAATTTTTCGGTAATTGTTCCGCCTTCATTTCTGACCTTTACAGTTTGGCTCATTAGAGGCTCAAGAGAGGTCCCCGAATGAAATGTACGCCGCCCTGTGATTAAATGCTCTTAAGAGTTTAATGGCTCCGTAATTAGCGTCTATAATACTCCCGCTTCTTAAATTTCGTCGGGCTCTCAGCGTTGCTCCGGAAAAACTAGGGATTCTGTGCTAGTGAATCATCTCATTATCCTTGGAAAATGTCAGTGCTCCTTCTAGATAGACCTATCCAATTGACTTTCTCAACCTATAGAAGGTGTATATGTCACCTTTAAGTGAAAGCCGTTTAGTGGGAAAACTTTGACAGGTGTTTTTCAAAATTAGAAATTAAGGATGGTATTTAAATAAACTTTATTTGTTTGAATTTGTATTTAATATTTGAATTTTCTTATGTATTTAAATTTAATTTATTTGTTGTTTCTCAATTAAATTTATGTGACCAAGGGAGAAATTCCGTCATGGGTTTCAGGTGAATACCGGATGAACTTTTACTCATTTGATGGTGTAAATTTTACCATTTTCATAAAAATTCATTTTATTTTGTTACATAAATACTTATATCAAACGGAGTAAGTGGCGGTATTTCTTTATTTTTTATTGACGAATCTATGGAGGTACGTGTAAAGCCCTCAGTACATGATCATGGCAAAATATTTTCTCAGCATCCTTTAGATTTAAATTTGCCTACTCGGAAAAGGAAGTTGTGGGTTATTTCCAAATTGTAAGAATGCATTCTATCAATAAACTGGTAAACGCCCCCGTCTAGCATGATGGAACTAATTTAGCTTAAAAATATGTCTAATATTGTATACATATGGTCCTTCTAAGCCGCAAACAGTCCGTCGTAAGATCATAATAACTCAATATATTTCTTACCATTATTTATAATATTTATTCTACTGTTTCCAAGACATGAAAGCCTACTTTACGAAGATTTCTTATAGAAAAATAGAAGAACTGGTTATCCCCGTGCACTTATATAGGATAATTCATGAAATCAACATTCAACAATGACCTTAGTCTTCAAAGGGATGGGTTATTTCCTAAGAATTTCACGAATTTTCCGTGTATTTTATCAAAATTCTCAAAATTTCGGATCTATATCAATATTTCACGACAAAAATAAGATTCTATGAACATTTTCATTTGTTGTGACACTTGTCTCAATTTCGTAGGACCATTGTTTCTAATTTAATTTTGTAAAAGAAACGACCTCTGCAGGTCATGAAACCGTACTTTACGTTCATCTCTTATGGAAACGTATTTTGTGCTCCTGGGTTCGAACCCGGGCCTTTACAGAGATTAGAATAGTTTTTCTGGGGGTTTCAGCACCGTTGAAACACAATGCAGTTTGTTTCAGATCTCTAAGTCTAGCCGTTTCTGAGATAAATAGGGGGACAGACAAACGGACGGACGGACAGACATTTACTTTTTATATATATGAGGACAGACGGACGGACGGACAGACATTTGCTTTTTATATATGTGATTCAATGTGTAACTACGAGTTATATTATATTTTTATACAGTAGTATTATATTTTTATACAGTAGTATTATATTTTTATACAGTAGTTAGAACGTATAACATATTATTTCATGAAAATCTTCCTTTCAACGATAATATTTATTTTATGTTTAATCTATTTTAAATAATAAGCATATCACAAATTTCCGTTATTTTCTTCTTTCCGTCACTCTGTTATGACATAGAAGCGTGAGTAATTTTCTGGTCGCTGGCATCACTTTTCTTTGTGACCCGAATTCCCATTCTCTTTGAAATCTTAGCGGTACTAACGGTCCTTGCAATTTATTTGCATATGAAGTGCGGTTTTCATTAATTTCCTTTTGTCCCGTTCTTTTCTCTCCAGCTTGTCGTGTTTAATTCTCTTTAAAGTTCAGGATTTGAATCGCTGGAAGATAATTGTGTGCCAATGACAGCGCAATTCATTGCGTCGAGTACTTTAAAACAATTACGGAATTGATGACATTTAATGACCATTAATGATCAGTTTATTTTGTTCGTCTGCTGTTGAAAGTTTTATACGTATCGGTTTTGGTTTACTTGGCTTATAGCCATTTCTGTTACCGAGTCCCACTTTTAATCTCCTAAGAATACTTTTTACTTGAGTATAAGTTAAGTAAATACATTTTTCTGGTTCCTCAGAATTAAAACGTTTTCAGTGACTTAATTTTTGTCTAGCATTTAAATCTGTGTTTCCCCTTTCGTTGAACTAACTTACTTCCCTTGTGCATCCTAGGAATCCCGTAGAAGAGAGAGGTTAAATATCGAGTCATGCCCGAGTTATATCGTATTTAGCATTTCTGGTTTTTTTTACCATTTTTTACTTTCAAAAAGATATCTCAGTTAAGTTGTCGAGGGTATTCAGCTTGCTTTGCACGCAATATTAAATCTACGTTCATTTGTACGCTTCTGTTTTTTGACCCAATACGTGGATATACCGTAAAACTTAAAAGAATTAAATAAGTGAAAAATTATATTAAATATCTATCCTTGGGGAAGAAAAGACTTTTTATCCGTTCTTAGTTAAGTATAAGCACACAAATTTAAAAAAATAAAACACGCATTTTCCAAGTCCATCTTAAAAAAAAAATTGTCAGGGAAGTGGTTAAAGTCCCGTAAGAATCAGTACTTTCAATATCTCGTTACTTCAGTATTCAGTAAAGTTTCCGTCCCACATTCATTCTGCAAAACTCTCTCAGATTGTCATGCTAATGTTAATTTTGGTTCAGCTCTTTAAAATGATTACGGACTACAATTTATTACGATATTAACTCATCACCATTTAGATTTTAAATGTTCTGGTCATGTGAATATAAGTGCTTTGCTTAAATCTAAGCCAAGCGTTAGCCAAATCAAGCCTTTGTAAGAAATGCCGCTCAGCAGTTTTTGCTCCGTTACATTCTTGTTATAAAGAGCTCCATATTCTATCTACTGAAGTGGTTTAAAATATCGAGAATGTGCAGCGATTTCTTCTCCGCTCTTTTCGCCGGCCTCCTCCATTCAATGGATATCGATCCCACTGCTCTGATTGATCAGGTGAAATTGGATTTCCCGCGGAGGTGGTCCCTCGGTGTGATTACCCTGCGCCCAGAATGTATGCAATGCGCTTGTCCTGGGCGCAGGAGGTCGCTTGTCAATCCCTTTCACTTTAATCAAGGGAGGGTAGGACAGAGTGAAAGGGCAAGGAGTGACTCGGTTACCGGAGAGCTCATTCCTTTCTGAACCACGGATTAACAATTTGAATACAAAAGCTTCGGTGGCGCTGTTAGAGCATTTTTCCTTTCGTCGTCCTTTGTAGCAGTCAATCGGATTCCATCGTCCAATGGTTAATCCATTCGGCAATAATCGCAAGTGGCATTCGCCAGCGCTAAGTTCTCGAATGCACCACCGTTGACGGTCGCTGTGATTGATTGCCCGTGTCCGAGAACTTCATTACGAAATCGTCTTTCAATAAAAAGGGTGTGCGTTTTGAATGTGATTGGTTACGATTAGAGTTAAGGTGATCATTTAATTTTCGATAGTTTACAAGTATGTACGTTTATGGCAATTTTTATGATAATCTGATCAGAGAGCTCTTAAATTCGTTCGTGCGAACTCAATCAGCATGAAATAGTGTCACTTTACTTTTTATCAATGTTTATGGTTGTACTTGCGTTTATTTCACGTGCATTACTGATGCTATTATCATCGTAAGATATAACATAAAGGTTATATGAATCAGTTTTAGCTTATTCTGCTCTATTTTCATTTAGGATATACTTTTGGGAGCATCGCCGATATTTCTCTTATGTCCTACTTAGATAGAGATTATATGTCTTACTTAGATACGTAGATGGAGGTATTTTTTCATAAGTTACTACTTAGGTTTTTTACATCCACAAATTCTTCTTACGTTTTCATCTCTATTTCTGTTTACAATTTTATTCATGTTTTTATTAATTACGTTGACGACAGATAAGATAGAAGAAGAGACTTTTTAGTCTCAATCTCGCCTTAATAAAGACCTCAATAACCTTAATACTTTGGTCCTCTCTCTTCTAGTTATTCGGAAGGTATTTTATAGTATCGGTCGAATTATGATCAGCATTTTGGGTTGGTTTTTAGGGTTTCTAGAATTGATTGGTATATATTAGAAAATCTCAATTATTGATTTTAGTATTGGCTTTGTTGGGACCCTTAGATATTCAGATAGGTAGCGCGGTCGCCTTTGATGAAAGCTGTCCTTGGTTCAATCTGTCCTTGACGATGGTAACCCATAAGTTTGAAATGACCTTAGCTGTGGAGGTAGTTTTAAAAGTACTAGTACTTCTTGTCTTCTGTCCGCGTTATTAATAACGTTCGTGTAATATCATTTGCTGAAGATATATCTCACTCTTGGGTTATTAAGATTGAGTAGGTTTGATGTACAAAACTTGGATTGCAATCGAAGTATTATTTTTAGATTCTAAGCTCTAGAATACCAATTCGTTATTTCTCATATCTCAAATTTACTAGCATCTTATGATTTTAGTTTTAGCAATCTTTCCTTAAAATTTTTTAGAAAATAATACCGTGTGACTTACGAAAGTGTTGACATTCCCTTTGGTTAAACCCATCTTTCGAGATGATTAAGAAATCCCAAGCACGTTATTCAAACCGATTTGTTTTTTGGCTGTTCGAAGAGGTTGATACCTTTGTCTTTTCTTATCTTATCCGGAGCAGTCAACATATATACGTATTTTCAATCGAATTGTTTCATTTTCTACTAATCTGATGAAGTCAACTTACATTTGTTTTATAGAACCATATTCAATCGAAGGGTTTTAGGAAATGAAGCACTTTTCTTTTATATTAAAAGGTATAGTTTGTTTGAAATGGATATTCTTCACATCTCTCTGCGTCTATTTTTTCTTACCGAAGATACAATCTCTTTATTCCTCTAATTTCGTCGTTGAGAAACTAAATTTCCTCAACTTCGTAGTGTGTGAGGATATTTTCTCCCAACTTCCTCTGTTTTTCTGATTTCCTTGTATGGTGGCTTGATACGATGATTATGACCATCCTCTGCAACTTACATTAAATTTCCTTTCCGTTTTCGTCATCTTAACCAACTTTCATTTCCTAAGCCTTTTTTAATGTCAGATTCACATATCAACCTTTAAATTATTATTTTCGTATTCTCCCTTTATATTCACCTCATCACGTTCATCCTTGAAGTAATGATCGTAAATAACAATTCGCCTCATTTTTTCATCCCTTCTTTTGCTGGATACGCATGCGATGGGTTAGCAAAGGGGTTTGCGTGGCGCGACAAGCGGACTTGATGGAGTGAAGATAATTTTTTTTCCTTTTCATTTCCCCTTTTCTCTTCGTACCGTAGATTTTTTCCCACCCTTCCTTGAATGAGCGAAGCCGTGTAGGATGACTCGATGGTATAAAGCTCGTCGTAGTTGTGATTTCCTCCGTGTAGTGTCGCCTCGCGCTCTGCGCTAAGGCATTGCCGACGCCAGAACTATCTCACGGAATCGTTGTGCGTTGTTTGCTGGCGGCATCTATAGGAGATGTGTACTTGACGGCGGCAATTCAAATCGCGCTTTAGAGGAGCAACTTTGAGGTAAAAGGAAAAGTCACATCAATAACCCCCGTTATAGAGGTTACTGATTTTGCCATCCTTTGCATAGTGTCCTTGCGAAGCATATCGTTATCCTAACCATATTTATATCCTGAAGAGTCACTGTTAAATTTTAACTGTTATATGGTTGAATGCGATGGTGATAACGCTTTATTATTTGCAAATATTCTCCATGTGATTGAACTTTCTGTATTTTCCTAAATTCCTAATTATTCAATGGTTGCATTAGATTAAGACTAATGACATTTGTGCAATGTCATAATATGGTTTACAAAAAAAGCATTCAGTCAATTTTTAGCATTACTTTGCAATTTATTACGAATTCGATGTCGATTCGCTTCGAACTTACAAAATTAACACTTAATTAACTATGCGTTAATGGCTCATCTCTTCATCAAGTGTACAAATGGTGAGGCATCCACTCAATACATTTTTGTAGTATTTAGTATTTAATAGTATTTACCTGTGAGAATGTAAAACTCGGGGGTAGATGAATTTATACTCGCCTAAAAGTGTAGTTACGTGTTTATATGTAAGAGATTTAATGGTGATGCTAGAAGTCAACTGTTTATGAAAGAAATCTTTTGGTTATGGTTTTCAGTGGATGAGAAAATTGCTGATCTCATTAAAAAATTTAAAGTTTTTTGAAAAATCTTGACATATTTGTCTACGTTGAAATATATTTAGGTCCTCAAGTTATTTCCCAAAAAATGGGTGTTAATTGTACGTGCAGTTTCCTTCTGGCTAAGAAAGGTCAGGCGCTTTACTTAATGGATTACTTATAGAGATTTATACCCTTAAGACTCGCTGTTAGAGAAGAACATTTTTATTTGATTGTCCTGATGTGAAACATTACTTTCACCTCAAGAAACGGGAATTAAGGTTACTTGAAGATTTAATCCGGTAAGAAAGCTCCGTAACTAATGTTAGTCTGTCAACTCAGATGGTCCTCTTACCTTAAAGAAGATCAGATTTAATAGCTTTCTCTTGTCTTTTACCTCGCTAGATTTCCTGCGAGCCTTGTTTGGTTATTCAAAATGCTTTACAACTGTTCTCAGTTTTAATATATTTCTTGGTTTCGTTATTGTTTTTGCAGTCTTCTCTCAATATTATGTCCAATTATGGCCGTCGACACGATCTCAATGACCACCACGTTATCCAGTTTTCTCCCTTTCTGTTGCTGGTGTAGGAGTTTAGCGTCGAAGGAACTATTATATGTATCCGCGCTGCAGGAGGTGCTCAGCGAATGCAGAGTGGGAAGTTCCTAATCTGTAGCACCGTTGATGTTCGGCCACCCTCACTTTTATCTTCCTACCGCATTGTCCAATATACCCCATTCCACAATCGTCACAACTGATTTGGTAAATCCCAGATCGGTCTATGTTTTCCACCTTATCTTTCACTGGAGGCAATGAACTCTGTAGAGCGCTGGAGGTGTAGAAGCCAGCTTTTATGTGGGCAGGTATAAATGGAAAAATTTCCTGTGCTGAAGATGACTCGCGAGAGTCGAAGCCGGGCGAAAGAAAAATTTCTTGTGGAAACTACGAAGAACGTTCATATTTATTCCAATTATGTGAATTAGGTTTGTTCTTGACTTCCTCATTAGGTTAGGAATAGCTTTAAAAATTATCTTCCTCTTCACCATATGACATTGCTGTGTGTTTATTTTTATAAATTTAGTTTGATGTTCCTTGTAAGTCCTTCATGAAATATATATGCCGGTGAAGATGATTCTGCTGCTTCCTAGAAGTATTTGGATCGGACGTTGCATTTTTCTGGATATTTATGTTTTATTCTCATTAAATTAGGAATTTTCATTTATTTATTTATTTATTTATTGGCGATTGGACTACAGATAGGCTCCA
>KZ308160.1:2586164-2683240 GCA_000376725.2 Ladona fulva
GTTTTTTGTTTTAGAGTACCAACTTTATGATTGTGATCATTCCTTCCTAAATAATCCGGTTTCCGGAGTCTACTGTTTAATTCTTTCAATGAAGGCTTCCCTATCACGGTTTTATACATATTCCCTAACCTTTTGGTTTTACGTCTTGCTTCTAACTTTTCCCAACCAAGTTCCTTAATCATTTCATTGACACTATCCGTTTTCCCATATCTGCCCAAAACGAATCTTGCTGCGCGCCTCTCTACATTTTCGAGTTTACCCGTAGGACCTTTTTGATGTGGATCCCAAACGCTATCACTGTACTCTAGCATCGGCCTAACAAGTGTTAAATAAGCCTTTTCTTTAACTTCCCTACGGTTAACTTCCCTTACGATATTTTTCCTCTAAACTTTTTTTTATAAATTCACCTATGTAGGTGAATTTAGTCATCTAGTTACCCGAGAAACTAAACTAAATAGAACAACTTTCTTCTCATTTTTCTTAGGAAGGTAGTACCAGTTGCGAATGAGCTGTTATTTCCCCTAATGACTTGTTCTTTTAAGTTCTTCTATACTTTAAAACTTGATCACCATGATAATTACCAACTTTCCGAAAAGAGATGCCGTTTGAAAAAGAGTAATCGTTTTTATATCACCATGAAGATTTAAAAATAATGAAAATTTTCCTCCGTAAAATGTTATTAAAACATCAGTGAAGGTTTGTTCGATGTAAAAGAATTGAAAAAAGAACTCATTCGCCTAGATCCGTGGTTTTTAGGAGAGGAGGGCCATGGAAAGTGCTGGACGGGCCGAATCTATTAGAACATAAACTTTTCAATTTTTCTTCAAATTTTTACTCATATATCAAACTTAAAGAGGAATAAAAGATTTAATTTTCTTGTGCAGTAAAACATAAAATGTTTTTATAGGGAATTTGATCGGAAATACATATAGAGGGGAGTTAACTGGTCTCTTCATTAGGGTTTTTAGAGTATAAAATCCACTCGATTTGATAAAAACGTTTCATAGGCCGGATCCATCCAACGTGTCTTAGTTTGTAAAACCCTGGCCTAGATAGAAGAAATTGAGGTGATATTTTTCCATTGACCCTCCCCAATGATCCACTCTTGAATGTTTCCATGTATTTTTTCCTGTAGTTATTTAGTACTTCGTCGTAAGTATATATTGAAAATTAGAGTAGTGGTAAAAATATCTACGAAGTACAAAGTTATCACCTTTTCAATAATTTTGACCAAAGTTTCCTGTAGAGCGCCTAGGCGGAGACCTAATGCTTTTTTAAGGCACCTTTCAATCAAAACGATACACTTCAAGCCATCTTTCAAGCCACCAATCATTCGAGCGAGTACTTGTTGAGTTATTCGAATGCCTTTGGCTCTAGTTAGCGTATGTTATTTATCGATATCCCTCCTTGTGCCATGATGGGATTACATGTTTCATTTACCAGTTAACTTATGATAATAATGTTTTTGAAAATTATATTTTACCCTACAATCCTGGCATACAGCTGTATAGCTGTTTAAATGGTAAATATAATGATAGAGTAGTTTGAAATAACGATAGGCAAAGATGGTGTTTGATTTTGATAGATATGTTTGTAAGACAGTAAGTTTGTTTGTGTTAATTGTGTCTATTGTATAAGTTTGTCAAATTAGTGTAAGATAGCGTCGCCACCTGACACAGCGTCTAACTGCGACGGTAATGTATAATAAATAAATAAATAAATATGCATTCTAAAACATGCTCATACTTATCAATAAGAAAAGTTCCATGACGTGTTTTGATAGGATTATTAGTTACGTTAGAAAAATTCGCTCTTAGTATAAAAGCCATCCAGTCATCACAAGATCATTGGAGTCGGAAAATTCATTACTAAACTCACTCTTTCGTTACGACAAATAGGACATGATCAGTATTTCTAACAACTCTAGATTTTCTCGCAGAGTTTCTCTGATGTCTTCATACTTGGATTGCATGCTGAAAGCGCTGAATCGGGAATCTATTCGGATCGATTAAAGCGTTACTTCCCCTTGACTCAATTTTTTCCTGCATTTTCAAATCCATCATGCACAGCCCAGACTTCGATCCCTTGCAAAGTCGGCGCAAATCTCGCCGTTGTGTCGGCTCTCTTTTGTCTCTTGGCGCTTAATTGTTATACGGAGGGCATTTTCCGCAATGAGGGATCGGGAAGAGATGACGAAGACTCCACGACCTTCCTCCGCGCAAGGGCATGCAGCGAACTAACCATCGTCCTTGCTTTATTGTCCCAAGACGCCATCTGAATCGAGAATCGGCGGCTCGTCTCTTCAGTTGGAATTGTCGTTACTATTTTGTCATTCCTCGGCTTTGCTCGAGATAAGTTTGTGGTACGCGAGATAAATACCGAATTTTATTGAATTCCTCTAAAAGGTATGTTGTCGATCAGTGGTATCGGTTTCGATGGAAATTCCCCCCTCCACATCGACATTGTGAGCGATCTTATTCTTGTGTATTGCCTCGGGAATATGTTTCAGGTCGTGATTTATTTTAATGAGAACTCCCTGGCCGTGTTTTCTCCTCAGATAATTCTAAATCAATCCCCTCATACGATAGCTTATCATCTTTATTTGTTTGAGGATAAATTATAAATATGACAAATGAAGATACGTTAGCTATGGATAAGTATCAGCTTCAGTATTTCATTGGCGTATAACTTTGACTGGACTCTCTTTAGGCGAAATATGATTTTGTATTTTCTAATTAGATGTTAAGCCTAATTAAGGTAATTTATTAGGCAGTGTTATTACCTGTATTCTAATTTTCCCCATAAGTCTGTTTTTTGATGTTATTTAATTTTTTGCTAATTATTTAGAGATTAAACATCTTTACCGTTCATTTATTCGTTTATTTTGAAAAAAAAATTCTCTTATAAATTTTCTTTGGAATTTTTTATCTTCATTTTATATATCCTTAAGAATAGTTACATTTATCGAAGTAGAGTTTCATTTATCCAGTTGAAAGGTATGTTATTGCGTCTCATGAGTATATTTGTCCGTAGAGTAATCTCCTGAGCACAAAGCTTCGCTCTTCTTATCAATTCAAACTCGTCGAATATCCATATATTTCTATCTCTAGATAGATAGGTTGGCCCTTTATTCCGAGACCTAATCTCGAATGTCAGCAAACGTAAAATACTTACGAAAAATAAAATAACAAGCAAAGAGAGGATAGTGTGTGGATAAAAATTTATGCAACTTAAGATTGACAAGAAAGGAATAAAGCCAAGAAACTTATTCAGCTGTGGGAGAAAAGTTGTCCGCCAATAATTGTGCACTTAATTTATGCGAAAAATATGTGTGGCTGTACTCACAACCCTTTTTGTTATCAGTACAATGGATATGAGCTCTTTCGTGTAAATGTCGTTGCTGATTTATTTGTAAGTAACTGAAAGACACGCAGAGTGTTATTTTCCCTCTGTATATCATTCCATGCATGTTTTCTGTACGCATTAGACTCGTACATGGAATGCTGCACCTGAAAGTAAGACGAAGTCGCTCGGAAATATTTTTCCGCGTATGTAAACGTAAGCATTACTTTCCTGGCGTCTTGGAATCGTAGAACTTGAATGAATCTTTTGTTTTCAGCCTCCGCCTCTGCTTTTTCCTCCATTTTCCTTTTAGAGTGCTTTTCCTTTACTTAGCGCCATTCCTTCCAAGGACTGTTTTAGCCTCTGCAACCAAAGAGGCGCCTTCCGAGAACTCTGCCCCCTTTCATGAGCGCCGCATGCGTGCCCACGTAATTCCCTCCGGTAGACCACGGCCCCCTCGAATGATAGACGCGAGGTCTGTCTGTTGGACTGCGTTTTCAGAAGCCTTCGTACGTTTTTACGGCTTCACGTCGTCTCCGGTCGTTTTGCCTCCGTCGCGCCTGTCCTCTGACCGGACGCCAATCTTTGTTTTTATGTCCGCACTGTAGAGGTTATTTTCATCTCTGTGGGGAAGTCAACAATAGTTCTCGTAGCTTCGCAACCAATACTGCCTCATGTCTGGCACTAAAGATATGTTATTTTTGTCACTTCGTTATTTTCGTCCATTGATAGAGTATATTTACATATATTCTTTTGATTTTAGGTTAGAAGAATTTAACCATCGTTCTTGTCCATTTAGAAAAATATTGCCGTAATCGACCTCAGTATCAATCATAAAACTATTTACCAACAGTATGAAAAAATGTGGTTGTTTAACTTTATACAATTCACACTAATATCCTTTTGGGGCAAGCAGAATATAACCATATCCAGTGCGCAGTATTCCTCGATCGTTTCTTACTCTTGTATTCTTTTCTCGCTCGACAAATCCGCACACTTCTCGTAATTGTTTCTATACCTCCCACTCCGTAATTCTCTTATTTTCAAGGTTACGATTCGTAAACATTTGGTCGGTTTAAATTGCTAAAATTTCGCCGATTAAGATATCTGAATTAAGGTAGGACATTTTTAACACAAGAAAGTTGGATAAATAAGTAAATAACGTCTTTATTTTGGACTAAATAGAGACTTAGAGTCTCCTCTTCCATTTAACCCATCATGGTAATGGCGTATGAATCTAATTCTCTATTATCCTAGAACCCAACATTTATCACATTCTACAAATTTGTATTCTATCCCCATGAAGTTGAACTAAAGTATGTAAAATTTATAAATGCGATAGAAATCACGTACACCTTGTGCTTGCAGACTCTTTACCAGTTGCTCAGGCTAGCGGTCCTTGTTACACGGAGTTAAGCCTCCTTCTTTGGAACCGATTCTCGTGTTTCATTTATGACTCATCCCTCGCGCACTCCTCTTATTATACTCGAACAATATTTTGAATATTGCGTCTGCAGTAAATAAACTCAACCTTGGCGTCATCCCGTCAGTTCAATTCCATCAACCACACGCTGTATTTATCGTTCCGAAAACCGGTAGATCACCAGTACGAGGAAATAAAAGTAAGTGCCCCCTTACCTTGTTTACGCACGTGTCATCGTGTGCCTCCTTCCTCTTCCCTCACTCTTTCTTTTATCCATTCCACTCCTCCCTTTCCCTTTTAGCCTCCGTTTTCCTGTTCCTCCGTCTCACTTTCTATTTTGGTCCACGTCTGCATTCCCCGTGTGCCGACGTGCTCACCCCCATCCTCCACCCCACCATAGTCCTTTTCATCCCTTTTAGGAGCAGAATTATGGTGTTGTCCTTTGCGCGCCCTTTCCCCTCACCCCATCCGAGTTTTGTCTCGGGCGGGGTTCGCTCGGAGGCCCTCTGTATTGGAAATCCGGCGCGTGGGAAGGGTTGGGGTCGCATTGCTAGGGACCGGTTGTCGTTCTCTCCGATCTTTTTCTTTCTCTTTCTCTCTTTCTTCGCCTCGGAAAAGGAAAATGCCTCTGCTGATTCATCCGCCTCCTCCCCTTTCTTCTCTCTCTACGTCTTCTCCTTGGCGAAATCTTCGCTCACTACTGGGCTGATTTACCAGAAGGAGATGCATTTATTCCCTTTAGTCCGCCATTGGCTTTCTCGAGAATGTTCTATAAAGAAGGATTTTTTTCGCAGATCCTCTCGATTTATACCCAAAGGAAGCTAAGTTTCTCGAATTATGGCTTGTTCAAGTGGTATATCTGGTAGTTTTTCTTCGCGTGAGACTCTTTACGGGTTCTGTAATGGGCTTGTTTTATTTATTTGCTTATCGAAAGTAAAGGTTACGCTGCAAGCGAGACTACAAAGTTTGTTCGCAGGTGCGGAAATTTTAATTATCGATGTTCTTTGCTGTGTCAGAACCAGCATCTGTGGCCATATTTTAACTAGATCTATTTTTTCATTCTTTGATTCCACCGCAGTAAGTAATTTCTGGTAGTATTTGCGGCACTGAAGTTAATACTAGCAACAAATGCTATGAAATGGCTAGATAGTTTTTTATTCAACAAACTAATTCGATTTTTGTTTTTTGTAGAACATTAAAGATTTATTTTAAATGATTTGAGGGAATATTTTCTTATATCTGCCTTCAAATCTGATACTTATACCTGCCAGGAGAGTAAATATTAACTGTATTTGCTACACTTAACCACACTTGAAGATTTTGTGCTCCAATATTTCTAATCTTTAGGAATGAGCTATTAACGACATTTTGAGTCAAAGAGGAAATTTATTTTCTTTATGAAGTTTTACTTTTTTCTCATTTCCCTTGCTTTTTTATTGCCTGCTCATTGCAACGTACTTTGTTGCCATGGCTTTTAAGTCAAAACACCTATCCTGTCTGTCACCTAACCTTTCTTAATTCAAATCAGTATCAGACGTTGTATTCAATATTAAAAAATTTAATGATGGTTCGTTTTCAGGATTTTTCCATTTGTTACGCAATTGAAATGTCTATGTCTATGTGTATACCCTGCTAGCCACCTTTCGGCGTGTGGCAGGGGGTGCATGCACCAAGACTCTATTTACCTAGTCGATTACTTTCGCGTATCGTTCGCGAAAAAACGAATTCTTGAATCGGTTCGTTTTCGCATCTATTTCTCTTATTTTCCTCGCTGTATCGGAGCGGCCTATATAGCAGGGAGGGCGCATTATGTCTTCCGAGAACGTGGTTTCTCTGAACTTATTTAATACATTTATCGTTTAATAATTTAATTTAGCGTTAATCTTCTTTTTTCTAATGATTCCCATCCCGCGTTCTTGAGCACCTCAGTAACGCTTACTGATTTATCATAGCAATTCTTCACGAATTCTTCTTCGCCTTTCGTTGCACCTTTTCGATTTCTCGAATACAGCACTTGTCGGCCGGGTCCCATACACTACATGCATACACAAGGTGAGGCCTGACTAACGCGAAGTAACAACGCTCGCGGACTTTTTCTTCGCTTCTTCCGACTATTCTCTTAACGAAACCGAGTTTCTTAAAAGCCTTTCCACATATGTTATGGATGTGGGCACTGTAATGTGATGTGGGTGAAATGTACATAGTATTCAGATAAATTCGGATTGGGCGCCCTAAACTTAAATTCATCTTTTATAATAATTTCCAAAATTATCTGTTATATATTTGTCGCGATGTTTACCTTTTTAGTTAGCAGATAACCCGAGTCTGTATCAGATAATTGTTTACTACACGGAGTGTAATTAATGACGTATTTTATGAGCAACTTTTTCAAACAGTCCTCTCAATTGCAAGCCAGTGAAGCAGTAAAGTTTGTGTTGAAACTATAACAGCCATCGTCTTTTAGATATATATTACCAATTATCTTTGTGTCATACATAATAATGGATTTTTCATTCATGTCTATGTCTATGTTTGTACCCTGCAAGCCGCCTTTCGGCGTGTGGCAGGGGGTGCATACACCATGACTCTATTTCCTTAATCGATTATTTTCGCATATTGTTCGCGGAAAAAATGTGTTCTTGAATCTATTCGTTCTGGCATCTATTTCTCTGATCTTTCTCGCATTATCGGAACAGCCTATGTAGCATGGTGAACGCATTATATATGCTACATCATCTCTGAAGGTGCTTTCTCTGAATTTATCCAGTAAATCGATTCTTTGTTGAAATCTTCTAACTTCCAAAGATCCCCATTTTGCGTCCTGGAGCATCTGAGTGACGCTCACTGATTTATCGCAGCAATTCTTTACAAAACGTATCGCCTTTCGCTGCACCTCTTCTAATTCTTTATTACAACACTTATCGGCAGGGTCCCATACACTACACGCATACTCAAGATGAGGTCTGACTAACTCAAAATAACATCGCTCGCGAACTTTTCCGTCGCTCCGACCGACTATTCACTTTACGAAGCCGAGTTTTTTAAAGTGCTTTTCCGCATACATTATGCATGTGAGTACTCCATGTTAAGTTATTCGTGAAAGTTACTCCAAGATATTTCACTGACTCTACTGTTAATAAGTTTATCCCACGGAGACTGTACGGATAATCTTTAATAATAGACTTTCTTTCGAAGAAGTTAACTACTGAACATTTGTCTACATTTAGCTCTAATTGCCAATCATCGCACCATTTCATAATGTTATCTAAGTCATTCGACAGGGTTAGTCTATCCTCTTTACTCTCTATTTCCTTGTAAATTACCGTATCGTCTGCAAATATCCTCACTTTACTATCAATAATATGTCTAAGGACGTTAATGCATACTAAAAATAGTAACGGTCTGATTACACTGCCCTGTGGGAGATTATGTATGTGATATGTAAATGATTAGCAAATGATACTTACAATACTTCGATGGAATATTCAATTGTATGTTCGAAGATCTCGGTAGTCAATGATGCAGCAGAAAAATCAGATGCTTTTAGAATGAAAACCATAATGCATACGTTTAGTCAATATGCTTTCAAGCTAATGTATGCGAACGACTCTTTTAATACCAATGCTCTTCCACTTAAATCGCATTTAGGATTCTTGCGAGATTTCCCCTCGCATTCCATTAGTTTTCTGATTCGAGAAAGTGAAAAGTAGACACTAGTTGTGGACGTTAGACCACCCAAGTAGCACTTCCAAAAGCACTTCCTTGTATTTTATCCGGCAATAAGCCGAAAGAAGTAAAATGCTGGATTTAATAGGTTTGGTGGTGGATATCCTCGACTCTTTCCTTCGTCGGCTATCTCTTATGCAAATTGTGCATTTATCGGCTGACTCGGAAATTGCAGACAAGCATTCGTTGCTCGTGTAACACACTTTGGATCCAATCCGCAACGGATGAGTTGGGTTTTTTCGGTTTTACGTCAGGCTCTGAGCAGTAAAATCACAAGGGGAACAGTATATGTGAATGTTGATTTATTTCATTGCCTATGAAGTGGATCGAGTTTTGTTCCATCGTTTCTCGTTGAGAGAAAAGTGAGCACTTCAGAGGTCTTTTTCCGTATTATCTTACTTTACGCTATATGTTGGGTAGTTACTTACTTTTCTTGATTCGGTCGTTGACGCTAAAGAATGATTAAATTTCCCATTTCATTTGCCTGAATAAATTTGACAACTTCTTCGCCAATCGATTAGTTTCCAAATTTGACTATGCCACCGTAAGAAGATATGCAAGTTTTGCTCCGCACACCCAGAGTAAATATGATGTCTTACAATTAGATTAGAGGTGGACACGCATGAGATCAATAAGAGCCGCATTCAAGCTTTCTACATGTTATAAAGAGCCGCACCATAATCGGGATGCTGATTAATACCGATTGATAATAGTATAAAATATACAAATTTAATTTCATTAACATGAATACATTTCAATACGAGTATTTATAATTATTTAAAAATTTTAATAATAGAAGCGAAATAAAATAAAATCCATAAATAAAAAGGATATCAATTTTAAAAAAACTTTGGTAAAATCTTTTGACATCTTAAAAGAAAAAAAAAACACTTCGTAAATTACGCAGCAGATGGGCAAATTTTCACCTGGAGATGTCTACTCGTTGACGAAACAAGTCAATAAAAATCTTCTATGGAAGTTACGAAGTGTTCTGTCTTTAAAGATGTGTGTGAAATTCTACGAAGTAACGTTTCACCGTATTGAGTTTATCAACATAAAGTCATCTAGGTAGGGTGTCTCTTGGTGGAACCAGTTAAGAACAGTATTTAATGAAATTGAATTATTGAACTCGTTTTTCGAGTACAACCGTCTAACTAATAAAATATTACCTAGTTAGTTAATGTAGGTTCAGTGAGAAAAACTGGCAGAGTTGAGTAAATATAATGAGATGGGAAGGGGCGATACTGGAAGAAAGCAAGGACAGCCGGCTGGGGAGTCAAAGACTATGAAACAACGTAATGTTAACTATAAGCATGGAGTTTGTTAGACTTCATTGTTTCCAAGAAAAATTTATTACGAAGTGCACATAACTCATGTTCTTATCCACTTTACTTTTAGTTGTGAATTTCAACACCAATTCCTCGCGGGAATCCTCCTTATTCTGGATAACAGAGTAAAATCTTTTGCTGTCAGAAAAAGATATACTCGGAAGCTTAATACCTTCTTTTAGTTTTTAAGTTTCTGGGATTTAACAAGTACCCAGAGAGAGAGGAAAGGACTGGAGGAGCATTAATTATCTTCCTTTAATTGCGTGTCAACCTTGGAAAGGCAATGTTCCTATTTTCGTAGTCGAGAGGAAAATTCTTGATGACTTTCAAGGAGGATATTATTTGATCAATATGACATCTCATGAACTTTCTCGGTACAAATTAAACGTTTTTAATGGCGTTGTTCCTAAGTCTTATACATCCGGCTGTATATGACTTTAAATATGTCTCGGCATCTTCCTAAAAGTAATTTTTTCCTCATTTTTGAAAAAGAATTTTTCCTGATTTGCCATTATTGTTTTCCGTACTTGGTACTTCCGCGTATAGTGAAATACTTAAAAAATACATTTTTTTTGCGACGTACTAATCCTGTAAAATTTACCTACAAATGAATGGGATTTATTTCATTTCCAACTCATTGATTACAAATTAAATTGAGGAAACATTCTAATTGTTTGTCTGAATGTATAATCTTCAAGTATTTGTCCTCGGGACACATATCATGTGGTATGTTAATGAACGAAAGGATTGTGCTTAGAAATAATACTTGAAATGAAGGTTATAAGGTTGCATTGCTCAAAAGCATATCCGTTTTAAGCTTTTATTCCTTTTCACGGTGAAATTTAGAAAAATTAAGGGAAAGGCTACGTTCGATAAGTCCCAAAGTCAATTCACTCTCATTATATACATACGAATACGCTCTTATTAAAACATATTTCATTTTCTTTGGCGTTATCTCAGCTTTTCAACACTGCATTTATATTTAATATGTTACTTATCAGTATCTCCCCATTCATAGGTCATAAACGGTTCAACGTCATAAAAATTGCTCTTGTTTGCTAACTGCCGTATGTTTTCGGAAAGTTTATAAACTAGCATAATACTTCTAATAGTGGAAATATCTAAAATTTATTAAGTATATTAATGGCTGAAATAACTATTTCTAAGTTTGTGAAACTTTAAGGTAGTTATTTCAACCATTAATGTTATGAAGTTACCCCTAGTCACAGCTTCTTCCGTCAATTCTATTATTAAGTACATATATATTTAAGATACTGTTAAATCTTCTGTTTAAGCTTTACTACATCTAATCTGTGTAATTATTTTTGAATGCTGTATTTTTAATCGTAATTTTTACGAATAGATTATATTTGTGATATATTTGGTAATGAAACCAAGTTATTTAGGGTGTTGGTATTTCTTTTAATCGTGATTTTGGAAAATGTAGCCGATAGAATAAGTTTTAAAACAACCCTGTATTCTTAATTTTAATGAGCCCAATTGAATATATTTTTGTTAGATTTAATAAAATAAATGTACTGCTGACCTGCTTATTCTGCCCCTCTTTTGGATGATCTTTTAGGATATGTTGTTTCTTTCTTTAGATTGGTATATTAATGCGTATTAAACCAAGCCCTATCCGTTGTTTCGATTCAGGAGAAGATCCTCCGTCAGCATAGCTTGGAACGCCTCTCATTCACGAAGATTTTATCCGATTTTTCCATGTTTATGCTTATTACGCCGAAAATAAATTTTCCATTGGTTTATAAACCACGTTTTCGTGTTTTTGCTTGTTTCTAATCGTTTATCTTTCCTTTATCCGCAGGTAAGTCCTTGAGAATCACGTGACACCGCGGAGACCTTTCGCTGTTGTACGCGCCCTCCGGCCGCTTCTCGCAGGAAGGCCCTCGTGAGTAAAGAGTACCCGTGTACATAAGTCCCCTCGCCATCCCAAAGAGAATAGCGATAAAAAACGTCTCGTTACATTCGGTACCCCTTGGCGCGGTTGCTCAAACGAACCCTTCCGTCGTCCGATTGGAGGACTTTAATATATTGGAGTCTTCCGCCGACGATAAATCATTTCACGTCACTTTTTCAACAGATGGAAATCAATTGCTTTTGATGTTATTGAAGTTGATTCTTCCTCTCCTCCTGCCCTTTCTCTCTCTCTTACTGTGCCACTCCCCTTTTTCTTTCCATCTCCTCCTTCTTCTCCAGCATCCCTTTCGTCCTTGGGGTTAATGCGGGAAGCGCAATGGCACCCACCTGCCTCATGTAAGCTCCATGGTCATTTATACCACGCGGCCGTTGGTATGAATAAGTATTTTTCTCGATTCTCTTTTCATCGTTTTTCGTACCGCAAGAGAATTGGCTATTGTCCCAGTCTCTGCCCGCTCGAATTTAATTCACGACCTTTGTTACGTTCTCCCGCTAAAATTCTGGACAAAGCCTTTCTTGTGTGAAGGTTGTCAAAGCGAAAGAGTAGCGCTGTTTTTTGTGGTGGTGAGACGTTCTAAATTTAAAAAGAAATCAATTACAGTCGTACGTTTCCTTTTGTCGCAAAAAGTCTTTGTTACCGAAAGAAATGTCGACAAACTGTTTACAACGGTCCTGTTGCTGACGTGTGACTATATCGCCTCTTCTGAATCGGGGTTTTCCGTGATCTAAGTGAATTTCATTAAATTCCGAGTGAAGTTGATTAAGTTTTTTTTGAGTCTCTAATGAAGTATTTAGAATCCGTGTCGATGTGGCATCTTACACGATTTATTAAAAATTAACATTCAGTCTCTAATTGGAAAAAAATCTATCCGCTTAGTATAAAGGTCTAATTATATACTGAGAAGGAATATTTTTGAAGCATTTTTCACAGCTATAAAAAATTATAATTCCTCTTGTCGCAGTTTTTCATGTTTAAATTTGGGGAAGAAAAAGATTTTTCTACGTGTGCGTTCTTCAATCACTCATCTATGAACATTATAAAACTATCTTAATCATGATTATATCCAAGTTCTCTTGAACAAGTTGAATTACTTTTTGTTTAATTTATATTTATTCTTTTACTTGTCTATGGCTAAGAAATATGTGTTATGATAAAACTATGCTTCCTGCAATCAGGAAGATAAATACCCGTATTAACTTGGTAATATTATCACAATAAAACATTATATCTTCATTGAGTCTTAAATATTTCTTTTTGGTAGGTAGGAAAGCCTGCTGAAATAAGCCAGATAATTAAAGAAACTTAAATACACGATGTTAGGCTCCAAAAAATTCCCTTTAAACTTCCTTGACAGGTCTTTATAATTATTTATAATGTATTTATGTTTGAAAAATGATGTTTGTATTTTGAAAAATGCATATACCAGCGCCATCCGTCAGTTATTGGAGATCGTATTTGGGAGTTCGTTTGCCAATTATTGGTCCTTATGTGAATCATACGTACGTTAACTTATTATTTTGTAAATTAGATAACTAATCAAGATAACGTCTCCTTAATATCGCAGAAATATGCCTGTAAATAGCATCACATAGGTAGGGAATAATTTCATATGAAATAAATTGTCTATATTTTTCATCACCTGATTTTTTCCTCAGAAAATCGACCTCGATTCCTAAATTTTGAAGATCCATACATTCATACGCAGACCTACATAATAAAGATATCAGGAAAGATTTATTTATGCGACCATCTAATTTTGTTTTTATTCCAAGACGTTATTTGGATGATAAATTATCTCGAATGGAAGAAGACCGCGAATTACTTGTCTGTATCACCCTAAAAACTAGCCATATCTCGCGAAGCAGAGAATGAATCAGTCCATAAAATTGCAAAATTTAGTAGCCGGAAAGAATGAAGACCAGTTATAGGGTGAAGATTATATTTGTTAGCGGATGCTCTCCAATGCATATTCGATTAGTTACGAAACCATGGACCGAGGGTAGATCTCTGTCTTCATCAATACCTCCCGTCATTATCCTCCGCTGACATGACCGGTTCAAACCTCGAATCAGATCTCTTTGTATCTCCCTCTGGTCTTATGAATCATTCATCGGCAGATATCGGCCTAATTTAGAGTCTATCAGTCATGAACTGGGCGTAGCTGCACAGCCAGACAAGGGAGAAAGAAAACGAGATAATATAAACACAAAAGTCCCTAGTTATCTCAATATCTTCAGCATTTTTCCCCACGCCCCTCTTTCGGTACACGTCAAACTCCCTTAGTCCGCATCAAGTCAGTCGTCTGATCGAGATCACCTGGTCGGAAATTTCCCTCGGGGTCCATCCGAGATTAGTTACCCTTTGCATACGCAGGGGCGGTGTCCTGAATTGCGGGTGGCGAAATGGGCCCAAGGGTCTCCCGCCGCTTTTACGCCTGGAATATGATCCGTGAAATGTGCCCGTGTGGGCGACTGGACCAGGTGCTCAAAAGCGTGCGGCGGGGGAAGGCTCTGTTCCGAGAGATCTCCGGAGATATCGACGCCTGCAGGGCTTCCAGTGTGCAAAATCGATACATTTTATGCGCCAATGGCCTCTCGAACTCCCCGGCCCTCTCCCCTTCCCATCTCCGCCCTCTTATCCTTAAAGGCCGTGTGCGTAGGTGCCCTTATTCTTTACGTTTATGAATGGGGGTGGGTGTATTTTTTATGGATGGCTTTAATGGAACTCCGCCGGTTTCTCCTTACCGTTATGTGTGTTAAGGTGGTATCTAATGCCTAAAAGGTGGACAGGGATGACGCTTCGTGATGCATCATCATTAAGGCCAATGAACTTTGGAAGGGTATGGGTGTGATTAAGTGCGTTTTGTTCTAGGAAGTGAGATGAGTTTCTGGAAAGGAGAGGTTTATGCATATTATAAAACTCAACGTCTGCTTTTCCCCTGTATTTCATCGTTCTTTTCCGGTACGATGTTTTATTCATCCCATACATCTTATGTTTGTGATATTCTACGACTGTTATACCCGTAAAAATGAGGACGTCGACGACTTTCTCAAAGAATTTTAGTTGTTATCGTTTTTACATTCTGAGTGTTGTGATTTTTCTTATACTGTTAAAGCGGCTGTAAACTCACAAAGCCATTCTGTAGCTTTTATCTCATTTAGATTGTTTTTATTTTGTGAGGTGTAATGTACAGGTGCTGGGAAATAAAGCTTTGGAGCTCAGGATCGAACGTCATTGCTGCTAAATAAGAAATAGTGCCGAATATTTATGGCAATGAAAATTATAAGTCGAGATTTGGACCAAAGGTATTGCCAACTCATCTTCTTTCAATATATTTCATTATTTCATTGCTTTCCTTGGTTAATTAGCTTCCATTGGTTTATTTTTATAATTTTATGCGAAGAAATTTTGGTTTGATAGTCTATCGATTCTCTTGCCGCAACATTCGGTAATTTTGCATCCAGTATACTAAATTCATATTTCTATTAAGAGATATAAATTAAGGTCAATTCAACGACGAATATGTTCCTTGCCTTTAAATATCACATTGTCGTATCTTCTGATTTTATAGCTTCAATGATATTTGCCAATGATATGCTATTCTGGGGGACGACTACCCGAGAAAATTTTTTAATACGTAAATTCGAAATTCCGCATTCAGTATCTTTGGGTAGGAATTGAAATAGTGTATTTAAAGTTGTAGGCTGAGAAATACTGGGATTAAGTAAGGCTTTACAGATTTTACATACTTATAAATTTTATTCTATCGTTTAAGTTTTTTTAAGAATGTGTGTGGAAAGATATGAAGTGTCTAGTGCAATTTTATAGAGATTTCCAGTCCATTATTTTACGATACTCACTTTTTAAGTGATAAAGTTTAATGTTTTTGTTAAAATTTGACCCAGCAACGGATAGTGGTATCTTCCTCCCTATTTTCGTATTGAAAGAAGTGATTATTCTTACATTCCTGTTAGCCATTTCAGGTTTTTGCTAACAAGCTAGCGAAATAGACTACTAAAACCTCCGGGGAAGGTTGCGACAGATCTGGGGATATGCGTTTCATTCATTAGCCGGAATCGACTAGCTACTCACGACTTCGTATCGTTTTAACGATCACTAAGGATCTTTCCAAGGAAGTCAGTTTCATCATCTTCCTAGTAACCTAGTTATAATCATTACTGAGATTATTGCCATTAATTTCTTCTCTTCGTAATCTTTGGTAATTGGCCTTGTAGTTCATTAGGCTTCCATGGAACCGTGATGGTGAACTTGGAAAAAGGGCTTACGTTTGGTTAAGCAATTGCTACAGTATCACATGTACTACCTTAAAGTGCATGTTATGATTAGGAATGAATTTCTCAATAGCTTGCGAAAGATGGTACGTTAGTTATTCATCTGTTGATATTTTAGTATTCTAATATTGATTACATAATATTTCCTCATCTGTATCAGTTTTAGCGACATTTTGTATACAGTGTGTGCTCCGTACCCTACCTGTTTATGTTCCTGCAATAGTATTATTTATTCCTGAACAAATCTTCAAACAGATTGTTGATTTCTAAATGTTATGAAATTTTTATTGGTATTTTAATGCGAAATGAAGTGCTCCCTGGGGTCGTAATATAATGAATCCGGCAATAGCCCGTAGTCATTTGCATAGCCCGTCTTTATTCGAGCTTCCCTGCTTAATACGGATTTGCTCATGGAGCAAGTCAACATGTCAAGTTTACTCCTCCTTGTGGAATCCACGTAGGAGTAATGTTAACAAATAAGTTGTTTACCCGGTTACATCAAGTCAAAGACGGAGTTGATTTTACCCCTCGTAAATTTTGGTCACGTCTCACTTGCGCCAGCTGCAGGACTTCAGAATCACCGGGATGTCTTCGATTTCATTCCTGGGAATGGTTGTAAGGGAGGTTTTGTTTGTATGGGGGTGGTCAGCTCATCCAATGAATCGCGTTCCGCAGCCTTAACTTTCTCGGCACATGCGCGTCCCGACGCGCCGCGACGGCATCGCCTACTCTTTGGGCGGCACCGCATTCCTATCCTCGCACATTCTCTAACCAACCCACTCTTTCGTCCTATCTCTCTATCGGTTCTTCCTCCGTCTTTTTCATTCGCATTCCGCCCGTCCTTTCTCCCCATCCCCCTCTTCCGGTCCTTCTATCCCATCGCCCTACTACGCCGTGCACGCGCCCACTCAAGCACCCCCTTCCGGGAATTCGGAACACTCAATTCATATAGGCGCCAAACTATCCTCCCGCCTTTCTCACCTCCGACGACGCCGAAGGTCTTATTGCTTTGTCGCGTGCCGAAATTTGCAGGCAGAGGTTTGCTTTATATTCCGCTCTAGCAAAGACGATGTTTGCATAAATGTTAATTCACTCATCTGTAGTATGACTTATGGTGGATTATGGAGCAAATCGGAGCCCGCATCAACATGCAATAGAAATAAAATTCATGACAGACGAGGATTACTTTACCTCATCATCCCACTGAGGGGATAATTCGGATATGTAAATAATTAAGCGTTGAACAGGCTTGCCGTAGTGTATTAACGGAAGCAGATGTGTGTTTAAAAAGAATGAAGTTTTGGAGAAACCAGAATTTTCTGTTCTCTCTAATCTTATACTAGTATGGAATGAAGTAATATGCTTTCACCACTTCCCTGACGTACCTGAGATATCCCGTAGAAGAGAGTGGTTTAAAATCCAGTCATACCTGAGATAATTCGTTTATAGGATTCTTCTTTTTGACCGTTATTAACTTTCAAAAAGATATATCAGCTAAGCTATCCAGCGTATTGAGGTTTTCTAGCTTGCTTTCTTTTCTCTGCGTTCCATTTGTACATCTCTGTTGTTTTATGTTACATGTGGATATGCCGTAAACAGGCTAACATTTAAGGAAATGAAATACCGAAGTATTATATTAAATAGCTATCCAAAGGAAAAAAAGACTTTCTTTCCGTTCTCAGTTAAATATAAGCATACAAATTAACAAATAAAAAATATGGCTTTTTCCAAGTCCTACTTATACAAAAATTCAGTAATCTCCGCCCTCTTATCCTTAAAGGCCGTGTGCGTAGGTGCCCTTATTCTTTACGTTTATGAATGGGAGTGGGTGTATTTTTTATGGATGGCTTTAATGGAACTCCGCCGGTTTCTCCTTACCGTTATGTGTATGATTAGTTTCTGTCTCCAGGGGACTACTAGAAAATTTTTATAGAAATATCTCGATCGTTTAAAGGATTTAAATTTTTCTCTCATTATGAAGTAAGAACTATTGAATGTGAAGCTGGTTAGGTACCTGTAGCGGCTATTAATAAAACTTTTGTGACAGTTCATAGTTATAATACTGTTAAATAAGGGCAATTTCCTTCAAGAATAAAGAAAGATTTGTCTACTGTGATACTATTTCGAAGGGTAGGAGGAGGAAATTTTCTATTCATTTTTCTAGTATGCTTCCGTCGCTTGCCTACGAAACTAAAAGTAAGCTAATGCTTTCGAAGACGACGATTCAAGGTCATCATGTTCATTAGCGAATTTCAAGGTATCATATCGCTATAAATTAGAACGAACTATTTAGTGGTTCTCTCTCAGAATCATCTTTAAGTCGGAAAACCCTGATGCTCACCAATGAGGAGTTTTTCCAGCATGCATCTATCTCAGATACGTGCGGCAGTAAGTTTTTGCAATTGCGCACCTACCCATGCAAGATCATAATCAGTTTGAATCCGTTAACATATCATTTGTATTTTGAGTAGGATTCATATCCGTAGACTTGGTGATGAATCTCAGGTTTATCATCTTTCATCGGTACTAGAAACCGATGTTAAAAATATATCATAGCAGTTACTATATGAGAAGCTATGGATAGATCATATTATAGGAAGTATTAGTATAAAGCGTTGAAAGTTGCGAGAAGCATTTGTAAGCAAGTGAGAGAGTGAAAAATGAGCTTTGAGGAAGCGATACATAACTACGCAGTGGGAGTTGCCTATAGAGTAGGCGTTACGTTGGTTATACAAAGATAATCCAAACAGGAAACAAGAAATTTTAATGACCAAAAAGAATTTTAATCGTGGGTTATAACTTCAGGCTCGTAGTATTTGATTAATCATTGATTTAAATATGAAATGAAATAGCAAAATTTTATTTGACGGAAAACAAGATGCCATTATGTTATCAATCTTCGTATTTCCACGGCGCCTTCCTATCTAGTCTTTCAGTTGTAATTGTCATATTTTGCTATGAGTACCACCGTATAGCTTTTGAGTATATTTTTATGCACGTGAAAAATATTCTAAGAGACAATACAGTCAAGTAAAAATTGTCAGTTATTCGTGGTCTCCTCGCAATATTTTAATGGAAGATGATTGGTCTGACGTCGTAGTTACGATAGTCATTTTGAAATGCCTTCTATGTGCTGTGCGAAATTAAAGATATTATGCTATATGAAAAATAGTATTACATCATTCTTTTTTGCTAGCATAATCAGTGGAAATGTTACTCTGTTACTGTGACTTTCAATCTCATTATGGAGTTCCTCTTGATAATTGCTTTATCGATTAATTATATTCCATATGATATCGAAAGGGTTAGTGGAAATCATTTTATTAAGGTAGTCGTGATAAGTGGTGACGAAGTAAATAATTTTGCTGAAGAACAGCAACTTTTAAAAGCTTCTTTGGAGGAAAATCTTAGGCCTCCCTCTATAGGGTAACCTGTATGTGTACGAAACTCGTATATAGAGGTTACCCTATGGACACATTCGACCCTGTGTACCCTATGTACACCTACGACCAAAAATATTAGATGAAGGAAGTTACTTTTCCTTTGTGACCATAAGGTGCTCTAAGATCTTTTTCGCGAATAAGAATCGCTCAGTTTGAAGAAACATTAGTTTAATTATGTCGCGTTCTTCGATTTCGTTTGTAATCTACTCTTAAATGTGCCGGAACCTTCTCACAAATTTACTTCATGGACATTTTAGCATCTTGCGATTTGAAAGACTCACTAAATTCGACAACTGTATAAAAACCTGTATTCTTTGGTGACGAGTTTATCGCAATGGCGAGTAGTTGTGACATGTTAATTTGAAAGCTGGTCATTTGCTGTCCATGATTGATGCTCCGGCTTAATCCGGCGTCCTGACGTTGAGGATCAGAAGGTAATCATGTTAGCGTTAATGAGCGCGCATGGTTCGGATCTTGCTATGACTCCGCACTCTTTTAATAAGGCGTTGCGGCGGCAGCCAAGTAACTTTTTCCGTGACTTGTAAAATTGATTTCTGTACACATTCGGGCTTTAACTGAAAATAGATTTGTCCTTCGCAAGGAACACGTATGCCCTTTAACGTAGCACGACTCCCTCTGCCTTTGGCACGAGATTTCGTTCGCGACTAATTTAGATACATCCGTTTTCCTAGAGAAATTTACCGCTTGAATGCGGGTATACATTTGTAATAATGTAATACTCCAGTGGATTGCGTTTTCAACAATAATACCGCCCAAATTAGCCTTTGTGGTCGTAGCAAGGTAGGTGAATGCAAAGTGTGGTTCTTTATTTTTCCTTCAAGGACTGCTTGCTTGCTCGGAGCAAACCGTGGCTGTGTACTTAGCCATTCTTTTTGATGGATGGTATTTTCTCATAAAGCTCCAGAGGTAATTGCGAAACATTGAGAAGCTTTTAAGGATGAATGGAAGTTTTACTTTCTGTAAGGTGTCTCCAATTGTAGCCAAGAATTGCCGATGTCATTGGTTTCTTGGCAGCTACTTACTTCTCTTTTCTTGAACTGCGTATTCGCTTTTGCGTATTTCTTGGTGAAATTTCGAATAGAAACCTTCGTATGGCTCGTAATTCTGATTTTCTCTCTATATTTATTTCCGTAATGTCATCATCTGTTAAAAATATTTTAAATATAACTTCTTTTTTTAAATATTTAAGACTACATCATATCGATTTACTAATTCATACTCTTTCAATGTCTGTATGCTATTTCTTGATGGTAAGGTTAATCAGAATCAATGAAATAATGGGGTGTCTCTCTTACAGGGCTCGATGAGTAAGTTTTCTATCTCACTACTGCTTAAAAGGACTAAATTTGGCGAATTTTTTTCAAACGAAACATAAAAACCTTTGAGGCATTTCTTTTTAATCTTAGTTTTATAGAAGATCACATAGACTTTTAATGGTGGATATAATTATTCTAAAATTGTCTTTAATTTTGTTTTGAGGGGAAATGTTTCTGAAGTTTTTTCTTCGTTCTGTTTTATTTTTCGTTCTTAGCTTTCTTAATAGTTACGTCTCTTGCAAATTCTTTTCATCATTAAAGAAAATTTTGCTTCATAATGCCAAGTGTCTTTATCTTGGACAATGGAAATGGCTTCTCATGATTCTTTCTGATTTATGGCTCTACCCGGTATGTCCAGTTGTTGAAATTCGTGTGTAGTTTGTAGTTATGCTTTCATTAGTTGATTCAATAAGAAATTCCCACGTTTGAATAATCTCAAGACTGCTGTTTTGAATCCCAATTGGGAAACGTGATTGTCTCTCTTTGCTAAACGTTCCGGGCTTGGCAAGAAGTCGTTTCCCGGGACGAATGTCGGGAATATTTGAATCGTTTCACTTGTTAGCTTTACCAAGCCCTTTTTCGAAGGAGATTTTAAGTGTTTGATGGCATAACATGGAATGCATTCTATTTGCGGGTATTTATCTTGCAAACAGAATTTTCAACTTCAAACATTATTATGCGCATGTTTCAATTTAAATAATTCCTCAAATGAATGGTTTCAGTTGCTTATTTTCTGGGTTTTCCTCGATCGACCCTTTGATATTCCGCCGCAAAAATCTTGGGATCACGATTTTCTCCTTTCACTTGATTCCCATTCTCATCCTCTTCGTTCACTGACACGAATTGCATGTTTCCCAGCCATCATGCCGAACAGAATCCGTAATTCCTATTCTCATTTTCTGAGTCGCTCCTTATTCAGTTGCAGAACTATTTGTTTACGTATGATCTTTCCACAATATCTCGATGAACATGGTAGTCTTCATTTACCTTTTGGTTCGGGTAGAGGGAAATGTATCGTTCAGCTGCTTCTGGTCTCAGTTTGGTCCTGTGCTAGGAATAAAGATGAAGGCCACTGAAAGATTTGTGATAGTGAGTAATGCCTCTAATCTCGGTCACTTATAATAGAGTAGTTCGAAATTCTCTTATAGAGTCATAGTGATGCACTTTTGTGGAAGTGCTCTTCTGATTGCATTCTGGCTCAGTGAGAAAGTTTGGCTAATTACCGCACTCCTCATCTTATCTGGTAACCCTCATTCCCTCTGTAAAGTTTTCGGCCGCCAATTTTGAAGCGAAAGATAAAGGGTAAAGGTAATTTTGCACGTTAAGGCACCTAGGAAATATCCCAAGGAAAAATGGGTATGAAAAAAGTTTATCGGGTATGAAAGGACCAGGACTCGAACCTAGAATCTTACGCTTTCCGGGCAGATGCTTTATCCTTGCCTACAATGTCTCCCAAAACGGCTTGAGAATATATTCTGGTTCGATAGCTTGATAGGATAAAGCATGTGCCCGGAAAGCGGAAGATAGTCCTGGTCCTGTCAGACTTTTTTCATCTCCGTTTAAACCTTGGAATTTGGAAGGGGTTGATTATCAAACAAACCAAGCAGAAGACTTAACAGGCATATATTTACTTATCGGCAAAGTTGCGATTACTATGTTGCTATTTCAACTACCGAAACAGATATGGAATAGATTAATATTCTGTGACTGGGAAGTCTATGTTTTCTTAAATATGACATCAGTTATCAAGAGGTCTTTTTGAAGTCTTATCAATTGGAAATGTGTGATAGTTTTGTTTTGAAGTAAGCAAGAATGCCTCTTTTGCTAAGCTAGATAAGTTCTACTTCTATAATGCAGAAACTGATACCTCTAGTTCAAACGGCAGATATGTGAAAGGATTTTAAGGTTGTGCAATCTAGTGGTATTATCTCTTGACCAGACGACAATAAGAATGCCGATCAATAGCGAAGCATTCTCTTATAGAAATGCATGGTACGTAGTACGTAATTTCAAGTATATATAGCTAGAGAGTGGTTTACGATCTACGTATTGATAGCGAGCTTTTAGAAAAATGGGTCTCTCAAATCGTAAGAAGTGTCTCATGCGCAATCGTACCCGTAAAAATTCTTTTACTTTTAATGAGAAACGTCATGTCTTTAGAATGTTTCAAAATGCACTAGTTTGAAAGGTGTGGCATTTCTGGCTGTTGCTTCGTTGGTGAGCCTCAAGTTTTGTACCTTAATGCTGTAGTGTATAAGTAAATAGGTCAAATTTCTCGAAGTATTTTTACTTTATAGGTTTGCTATAATTTTTTGTAATTTTTCGTTTTTCATTTCTTTGGTTTTGATTTTAATGTTGGAATCTCGCTGTTGGGCAAATATGTCTGGTTAGCCATTGTCTGAATTCTATTGGATGGAACTGAGAACGGATAAAAAATTTATATCAATATTCCAATTCCCGTGTAGATGCTTGCCAGGTAATTTCTAGAATAGTGCCGTTATGTAAGTAGAATCTTCATTCATGTGAGAGATTTTATAAGAAATAGCTTAATAGGTTATACCGATGTCTTTGTTCTTTTCTTGATACAGTCTTTCACGGAACTCATTTCATGTAATGAAATCGTACTTAAGACATTTTTCGCTGTTGGCACATAAGGAATGGTGGATGTCATTCTGTATTTTCGTCTCGCTTCAATGCTTTCTCATATCCAACCGCCGATTGGTTTGAACTCGATCTGTATCTATCACGCCACGTCATAATTGGCACCCTTCATTACTCATGGCGCGCCGCGACGGCGGAATACATTTCCGCTCTCGTCGTGGACTGAAGTCCTTCCGTCCGATCTGGATGTACGCTCGGCGACCTCTTCCCAGCGATCGTTCCCCCGCCGCCCACCCGCTTTCCTTTTTGCATACTCAAACAATGCCCATCATTTTCTTCCTTTCCCCACCTCCTTAGCGTTGGCGGACCAGTCGTTCCCTGTCCCGCCACCACGCCCTCTTAAGGACTGAAATTTTCGGTGACCCAGGTCATCGGAAATTTTTAGGCCGAACTAGTTTTTCCATCTCAAAGGGCCGCCGATGTTTAATGCATGCACCGCTCCGAGGAAAAACGTATCGGGGGTGATGCAACGCTTTCGAGGGTCTGTCCGAGACGTAAAATGTCCGAGGTCCAAAATATCAAGGCTGATACGCTAAGTATTTAGCTGAAATGAATGGCCAGAAGTGTCCCTCTGTGTTTCCCGTGTAATTATCGCTGCTGCTGTCATCAAGGTTAAAATTGTGACGAATGTGCCGGAAATCACTTGATGGATTGTCCTCTAAACTCAGCGCTAATCATTATCGATGACATTTTAGGTTGTATTTGGATTATTCGGTACTCTACTCGCCGATGAAATCTGTCCAGTAGTAGACAGTCTTCTTAATCTAAATTTCAGCCATTTAGTAAACCCTTGGTATCGTCTTGTTACAGAATTAGCGTTTCTTTTGTTATATTGGGTGTGATTTTTATGAAGTTATACCACGATGTACAAACGCATGCATTGAATGTAAATAGAACTCACGCAGCAATGCAAAGTAATGCAATTTTTTTCGCGAAAAGCTATCATAGCTGATGACTTTCTGTAAATATTGAGGAAGTGAGGATAATTTTCTATCAGACGAGGATAAGTTTTTGTTGCTATTTGGGAATTCAAGGAAATCAATTTAATATCCTGGGTGTTAGTCCTATTTAATTTAGGTCGCACGGATTTTATAGTTCTAAGGTGTAAGGTACTTAGATCACTGCCGGGGAATTATACATTTTGCTGTTGGTGGACGCCAGTAAAAGAGCTCATTACGGCGATTGTATTGCCTCCTTAGTAGTATACTTTGCTGATAAGGAGTCATAAACAGTAGTCTATGAGAACTTTGAATATTTACTCGAACCTAATTCCGACCAGTTGCGGTATTCGCAACCGTTAACAGGTCAAGGAAGGGTTTGCGTAAGTTATGTACAGGATAGCAAATTTTTCCGCCCAGATTCCGTATCTAAAGGAAAGTTAAGGAAAAAATGAAAAGGAAATTGAATTCAGAGATTTGTTACGCTTGGGAACATCTAAAAATCACCGACTTTCAGGAACGATTACTGTGTTATACCCATGGTTAATGGACCTTTAAATTCGGCATATCAATGAGCAAGCCTATAGTGTACGTATACGCGAGGGACGTATTTAGAATCGATAAAAAAGATTTTTAGTTGTTTAGTCGTGAGTTAAGCTTCTAATGCGACAAAACTTAGGTAATTTGTTTATTGATGTTTTACCAAAGTTAGACTGGAATCAGTTAGCGATCTCAATTGTTAATAGTAAACCTTGTAAAATCGACATACTGAAAATACAAATCCTTTACATTTGAACATTTTTGTTCCTATGTAAACTAACAAAATCTCTGTACTAATGGTATGTATGATAAAGGAATATCTCTATGTATAGGTCTATGTAATGAAGTAGTAAAAATATTTGATATAAGTTGATAACTAACGTGATTTTTAGAATGTGGAACGACCCAAACGAATGTAAAGCAGGGAATAACTTAACAACAAATCGGGGATCGACCTGCAAACGAGTTTATTTGATAAGTACCTTAAGCCATATTTTACAGGTTAGGCTCGAACTTCGGTATCTCGATTTTGATCGATTAATCTCAGATTTGAAGAGAAACCTGTTCACGAAATCATTCAGGGCAAGTGGCCTTCGCCGTCTCTCCCCAATAAGTTAGCATCGCTTTTGTCGGCAGCGTCTCATCTTCGCTTTGGGGTCCGCACAAAGCATCCTCAGATCCAGGCTGCGGAAGAGCATTGAATCGAGACCGGGATCACTACCGCTAACAGTTTCATTCCCGGGCACCTGTTCTCATCCCTCGCATCAATCCTCAATGACTCGACTGTAACACTCGTGGGCGTGTTTGCAAAAATAATCCCGTCACGCGCTTTTCCGCCATTCATTCTGCGGAATTGATGGCTCGTAAAGGTGCACAAAGCCTCTCTCTGCGGTTTTATGTTCCGCCACCGTAGCACCATATCGCGAAGGATTTTTCGCCTCTCGGTCCATGATTTTTCAATCGAATCCGCGTGAGTAATGGGCATCTCAATCGGCTCCTTGTGCGAATGATCGCCGAAAAGAAAATTTCGCGCTCCGTTGCCCTTTTACACTTCGTCGATAATATCAATCTTCCATTGGGATTGATTCCTCTCCGGTTGAGGATTTATGGCGACCGTGACTTAGCATGTAGCTCTTTTGCTTGATGCTATATTTGTATCAGTGGGAGTTTTAAGACGTTGGTTTAACGTTATCTGTTGATGTTAGCCGAAGAAACTGATGGGCAAATATTTAATTTCCGATAGATGCTCCATTTGGTTCTGTGGAGTACAGTTTTTATTCTGTTTTTTTTTTCGTTCTTTTTTAATTAGGGTCGATATTCTTATATCATCTGTCTTGTTTTCCAATCCTGAATTGATGGACGATAATTTCTGCTTCCTCTTCAAATATTGCTCTCTCAAATGAAAATAGCCGCTGTTTCGAACCGGAAATAAATATTTGAAATTTTGATATGTCTTATTTCACTCCAGGTATGTAGGCTGAAATTATGCCCCAAAAGATATATTCCTAATGAAATACAGGATTATTATTTATTGTTGTTATTCCGTAGCTTAAGATTGTGAAAGCATCAGTATTTACTGTAGTTATTGTGTAGGCAATTTATTTATTGTTTAGCTTGAAATACGCCTAAATATTATTTCTCGTTAAATATAAGACTATTTTTGGAATAAACTTTTTCGTTGTATTTCAGAATAGTGTCCAAAAAATCAGGATAACCTTCGTTTCACATGCTCTCTAGAATTGATAATAAGATAGTAAAGTGGTTCTCCGTTTGTCTACCTTGGTGTTATACTTATTCTGCTTTGGGTAGAATCGTGAGTTTCTTGAGTTGCAGTTTCATTACAATAGCCTCAGTTTCTTTCACAGTTTCGGAAAAAATTCTTAAATATCCCTACGTTTTTGGCTTCTTTACACCGTTGTTTTTTATTTTATAAAAGGTTTCCCTTTCTATATCGCCATTTATTCTGACTGCTGGATCAACATCCCGTTAGTAGAAACACCTTCCTACGGGATCGAATTCTGTTTCCTAATTAAATTTTCTTATTTCGATGAACTTATCATATAAATTTAGCCACCACTTTGTTTTTGTCCATTTATACTAATTTTATTCCCATTGAAGCGGGGAAATCATGGCTACTTTTCATCGGCTATGAATGGTCAAAGTTAAAGGGAAATAACATGCAGAAGGATTCCTTTTTATGGGAGAAAGAACAAAAGTACAGTCACCTTTCGCTCGGTCTTTTTGCTTTCATTTCATAGCGTTGGAAAATCATACGCCTGTCTACTTCGCTCTTTCTCCAAAACACCTGAGAATTCGCGACCGACTCGCTTCCTCCCTCCCTCGCCTTTCTGCCTCCTCACGGCTCCACCCTCTCTTTCCTTCCGCTCCAGACACCGCCCTCTTTAGCTGTTTGCTTTTATCATCTGTTTGTTGTCATGGAAACACTTCCAATTCAAGGATATAAATAGTATTGCGGATGGAATTGGTGATTTGCATATTTTGTATACGAATAGCTCTAAATATTCTACTCTAATGAAGATAAATCAATTTTAGATTGCGATTCCGTTCTTTATTCTTATATTCTATTCGAACTCAGAGCTCCAATTCATATCGATAAGATGAGATATCTATGAATAAAATTCAGGTAACATTTCTAAGAAGATCAGACGCTACAATAATTGCGGGATAGGTTCAAGAAATGTGTTTGTAATGAAATTGAATCCAGTAAAATCAAAAAATGCGGCGTAATATTTACACTACCGCTTTCCCAATATAGATATCCAAGAATGACTTTCAAATGTAAATTAAGAGTAAGGCAATCATGATGGCTATTCCATTAAGTACAGATAAGGTTAAGGGAGTTTATTTTTTTAGATAAATATTTCCGAGATGTCATCATTGCATATTATGATTGCAGCTTGTTTGCGAAAAGTCTCTCTTGAGAATGCATAATAAAATGAAATAAGAGTGATTTGATACAATCAGTATGAAGTTATCGACACTGCATGGGAATTTTTTCATCTCTATTTGGATCGGTCAAGATACTTTTAAACCCGGTTACCCTACGCCTCTCGCAGTTTCCTCTCCGATGGACTCCCCCACACATCGGCGGTGATTACCGTCGGACGTATGCAAATGCGTATGCCACGTGCAGTCTGGACGGCTTAGAAGACGTCTGCTCCTTACTTTTTCTCCTCGCAAGTTGGATAGCACAGCCAAATGCCTCCCGCATTACTTCTTAGCGTCTCCCACGCGCCGCTCTCGCTAACAACCTGCCAACCGCTCCATACATGGAACTTCTTCGATGCATCTCAGATTCACTTGTATCGCCCTCATCTCAGATCGCTATGGAAGGCATATGAAGGGCGTTTATACTTTGGATGCGGCTCCCTGGATGGCTCCGGGAATCTCTTAGATAGCAGATGATAAGAAGTATTAGTTTTCTCTTCATTTGAAAACAACTGTACTTGACGGTCGGGAGGAGTTTCTGCGAGCTCACATAGTCTCCGGTAATTCTTTCTTCGTTTTGATTTTTTTCATTACTTGTGGTCTTTTTGAGAATTTCGACTAAAATTTTATGATGATTAGGTATCAGTAGTGATATGGGCTGCGCATTTTTGCCGAATTCGGTGGCAGAATGGTTAGTGTGCTAGCGTTTCAACTCCGAAGTCCCGGGTTCGAACCCCGACTGACCAGGATTTTCTGGAATAGGTCATGAGGGTTAGTGCTTGTCTTTAGTGTTTGGGACCGTTCAAATAATTTTAACGGATATATTTTGAGGTTCCTGTTTTCGTTAAAGAAATGATGATAATAACATGTTTTTTAAACTAACGGAGGGCATTAAGAAAATGGAACTTTTTATTCAAACACTTTAAATAGAGTAGTTATAAGGCACAAAGTTTTGTGTTTATCTTATGTTTATTTCAGAAGATATAAAATGCCAAACTTTAAATTTTTTTCGAGCCATAATTTTTTGGGCCGATTTTGCTTCAAATTTTCTTCGCAGATTTTGCTCATAAAAGATTTCTTATTATTTTTTGTAATAGAGCAACATAGGTTGTATAATAATACCAAGTTTTGTTTTGCTCAACGGAATACTGCCTGAGATAACGTGTCTCAAAGTTGCTAAAAATCGATGTCTAACTGTAGAAGACTGCGTTAGGGGTTCAAACAAATGACTATATCTCAGCAAATGTTTCATCGATGGATGTAAAACTTGGCAAATGTTCATAGAGGATATGAATATACGTTCACACAAAATTTCATTGAAATTGGTGATGGTCGAGCGAGGCACTTCTTTAAAATTGGTCCACTTGACATGGAATGGTCCACTTGACATGACTTGCCCCTATGGTCGAGTCCGATATACTTCATAACCACTCCACCCACTAGTTAAAGTCTTTCATAGTATTGTTCAGATAAATATGGTCAAAAAAACGAAAAGCGAAATTTAAAGTAACAACCTTAATTCACAAGATTTCAGAGTAACAATGGTAACACGATCCGGTTCTCTTCTGTTACCGTGTACATTTTTTGTCTTCCGTGTCTTTTTTTCATGGCATATCATGTAAAGGCGGAAACTATCGCTTTTAAAATTTGAGCATAACAAATAATTTAATTCGAAAAATAATCATTGGCGATTTTGCGATACTTTGTCTTAAATGGTTGGAAGATGAAATTTATCTTGAGAGACTAAAGCCTGCCATAAAAATACATCATTGTCTTCTAACATATGAATTCATTTTTGTTTGTTAGATTTCCTTTACAATCGTAGGACGTAATATAGGATGGCTGAGTTCTTATAAATGACATCGGTCATATTATTATTATCGGTAATATTCCCTCATTTCTTCTTTAAGAATAAGTTAGTGACCGAGTTCATCATCTTCTCTGATCCTCATCACCAGCCTGCCTCATAATCAATGGGTAAAGACTGGGCAACTTACCATTATCTGTTTTCAAGATTTGCGTAATTTTATTGGTTGTGGCTTTCTACGACATACTTATGCATGTGTGGTATTTTTTGAAACGGATCTTTTCTTGAAATACTGTTGCGAATTCCTCTTTCCATTTGGTACCGATCAAAAAAGATTAAGCTATCTTTATGTGCTTTAAATTTTTTGGATTGACGCGAAAGTTACATACTGAAGCACTTGTTACTCCCGGGAGTTCTTATGAGTGGGTGCAGTTAATGGCACGAGAACAATTTCATCAGAAAAAGGTCGACCTCATATTGCCAATTAAGCATGTTTGAATAACCTTCGGTGATGAAAGGCGAGGGATCAGGTCTCATTATAATTGAACGGCTTTCATGACGCTGGCTCCTTAAAAAGAAAAACGTAAAAGGAATCGGCATCCGGATTTTCCGACTTTATGGGCGTTTTTTATCGCCGAATTCGATTAGCCTCACTCAGAGGAGTGAATTTAGGCAGAAAGATTAGCATTTTAATGCCCCATTTCTCGTGCCTCGGCGATTCGTAACGCGTTCCATTGCGCGCGGGAGGTCCGACGAAAAACTTAAGAGTCGTTTGGAGATAAATGAACGTTTTTTGCGAAAGTAAATACCGCGCTGACGAGTGTCGTCGCGCTTTAAATATTTATGAATATGGCGACTGTTCGTGGGCGCCTCTGCCCCCAGTCGTGAAATCGGTAATGTTCGACCGAATCCAACCGGATTTTGGCCTCGTGTGGGCTCGGAAATATTCTGTTAGACAAATGTAATAAGTATTCTTGTAATAAATAGAGGATGATATAGCGGAAATGCCGTGGGAAAACGTCCTGGCTCCGATAATCTTAGATTTATCGAAGCCAGGACGTTTTATTTTTGATGCATATATACCGACCGATTTAATTTTTAATTCTTCATTAGCGGTAACTAGTAATTTCTGTGTGAATTTGTCTTTTTAGGTGTACACATCTTAGAAATTAGATACCGCATAAAAAATAACAGAATTTGTATCTATGAAAGAATAGAATTAATACTCATAGTATAGAGTCATGATGAATAGTAACGGTATACAAACTTTGTGAACATGAAGGAGTATACAAAAAATTATCTCTTATCATTATATAATGTTCATTCACTTTGTCCTTAAGTTTTGAAGTAATTCTTGTTTGCAGAGTTTAATTCCTTACGTTCACTCCTGGTTCGGTGATATGAATCGTATAGCATTCTAAACATAATAATATAATTCCAATACCATAACATTGGTTCTGTGTTATCTGTACTGTAAATACCGCATCTTCAACTCAGTGATTCATTGTGTAATTTTGTTGCTCAATGAGCAGAAATTTATTACCTCACCCGGTTATCATCAGTTTCTGTTAAAATTTTCAGCATTATTATAACTTGTATTGATAAGAATTTATTTGGTGTAATGTATTTGCGAATCATTAGGCTATTTTAAGCGACTATAGGCCTTCCTGAGCTATCGGTTTAAAAAAAAGTAATTCCATAATTCAGGCGCTTGTAGGTAAAATTCTTTTCAGCTTCAAAATTCATAATTAACAATTTTAGCGCAATGTGGAGAATCGTTTTATTCGGATATCTTGCGTAAATCAATCAACGGAGAGAATCTATATTTTACAATGGCAGTGAATCTTCGGGCTAAATGTAACACGAAGTTATAAAGCTTCAAGCATCAACTTATAAATATTCTCGGACGTTAATTTCATCTCTTCCGATCTGTTATTCCGAGGCTGTAGCGTGCCAACACTCCACGCATTTTAAATTCTATGAAACGCCTGCGACCTTTCCTTAATTCCAAAGCATATTCAAATCCTTTTTATACGCCTTAAATCAAAAAGGCAAGCATCATATGAGTAATTGAAACTCGTAAATCAAAGTTGCCTTTCGAAGGCATCCTTAAGTGCTTTGAAAATTGAACCAACGTTCCACTTTTTTATAAAAAGATCGATCCTGAGTCCATCAAGGGGGCGTGCCCCTTGGCTTGTTCACCTCTACCGCAACGCGTATTAATTTCGCATCAACCTCCCCCAACCCATGTCATCGTCTTAAATTTATGTATCCACTCGCAGGGGTCGGGACGCGGATGTCGGCGTAGAAAAATCGCCTCCGGACTTCTTTGCAGCGCGCGTGCCGCGTGAAAAATACACTGCGTTCGCGCACGCTCGCGTGCATTCTCACACCTGCGAGAGTCGGAACGGGCATATCGCATGCTTTGAAAGAGGCGACATCTAGCGGGGCGTGTGCATCCCGCTTTCGGTCGCACTTCCCCGCGGGAGATCGCCGCTCCACCCTGGTCTGCACTCCGAGGGGCGTCACCTGGCGGATGACGGCCCCCGCCGCCCCCCACCTCCCGCCTGCAATCGCTGCATGGGTGTCACGCCGTCGCCCTAAAAGGAGGTGCAAGGAGTTATAGGGGCAGCATCCGCGGATTGTGTGGGGTTCGATCCCTCCGGCGCATCACACCTCGACGGATAAAAGAAAACGTTATTCCATTGTCTCTCGGTCCTTGTTTCTCGGGCCAGTGACGAAAATAGTTTCCTATCACCGCTGTACTGCCTCCGGCCGCCTTTGTTGTCTGCGGAGGTGAGTGTTTTTGTACGAAACGCGCGACTGTCCTTATCGCGGTCCCCTTGTCCTTTGGTTCGTCAATTGAAGGTTGTTAGCTCCTTTTGTCGGCTGAATGGGGGCTGCGACAGCGTTTTCAATTAGCTGTATTAACATTATCGTTTATCATGGAACAGGTGTACAACTAAGTAGTTAAGAATTGCCAAGACAAGATGGCGCAATGGTTAGCCTTTCGACTCTGTTGTGGTGGGTTCCAATCCCGGCACGGACTTGTAGGTGTTTCTCCAGGGATAGTTGTAAAAGCTGGCTTCTAGGTAGGCTAGCTAGGCGCTGAAATATTTTCATCAGGAATTTTGTTATCCTTAGGATTGTTGACTTTCATTATGACCCTATGTGAAAGTTGCAATGAAAAACGATAGCTTCCATAATTACGCTATTTCATCTTTAAAATTTATTAATCCTCTGTGTTTATAGCTTATTTAGCACAGTAACTATCTCTGGTTAAGAAAAAAATTCCATCAGAAAAATGGCCAATAAATCTTTTAAATAATACCTGCATTGAAGTAAGAAAACGTTCATCAAGAAAAATCGAGCAAAAAATTTGTCCCGTTTCACAAATGGAAATGCCCCGTGTTCAACTGAATGGAATATAGTCAGCCTACTATACTTCTGTCTAAATTTTTCCCTATGAAATCTAGACTGTATCTGAATAAGTATCTGTATCTGATGGTCATTTAGAATATATATTGTAGTGGACAAATCCTTGTGTATATATACCACTATCATCTACGGTATGGAAAGCTTCAATGGCTCATCAACCTAATTCCTGACATTCCTAGTTTAAATCTTTGAAAGAGAAAGAAAACTATTTAATCTAAATGGGAACTTTTATTTTTAGTGCGGCTTATTCCCACTATTCAAAAACTACCTAACGAACGTAAGGGTATCCTATATATTAAGCAAAAATGCCACATCTGAGATTGGTGGGATATTAAAGTGCCTTATTATGACTAATATTACGGCACATCATTTTACCGAGTAAAATAAAGGGCTCCCAAAATCAATAAATAGCATAGGAAAATAACACATCATGTGTATTACATAATCCAGTTCAATTCATATCGTTCTTAGTAAGCCATTTTTCTTTTTTATTAATCCGTATCTTTCAAAATAAATAAACGAGTCCCATATTTCATAAATGCTGAAATGTATGCTTTCATTTGCTCAAAAGTAGGGCGATTGTCTCCATTTTTCTTTTTTCGAAGGAGTTTCAAATGATCTACAGTGTCTCCCCGGTGGACACCTCATGGGCGGTGAAAATATATTTAAGGTCCCATTCTCAGTATAACTTCTTTACAACGCACTTAGAAAAATTCGCAGAAAATACATTTACTCTGGTTCTGGATATGGATGTATAGATTTGATGTGAGATATGGCTAGCATATTGGGCTTACTGTTTAGTGGATTAATGTGGAATTTCAGTCCATGGAGTCAATATAATTTTATATTTTTAACTGTCCTGAGTTTGTTAGAAGACGATCAACGATAAAGCGATTATTTAAAGTGATCCTGATGTAGTATGTATTTCGAAATAGATGAATGTGTCTATCCGAAATGGGGTCTCCAGAATATCTTTAAAATGGTGATTGGTTCCTGTACCATATAGGCTGGTGATGCTACTCTGTCTACTTATCTTTTTTTATGATTCGGAAATTCAGCCGGAGAGCTTTGTTTCTTTCATATAGGAGCCTTGAGACTGCATCCCTTTAAGTTCCTTCCTAATTTATCAAATATTTTGAATAGGAGAGCTACCTTTGAAAGTTAGCTGTTACGATATACCTCTATACTATTATTTGTTAACCCTGTTGAGATTTATTACACAGCTAGTTCTGCTAACGCGAGATTTCGTGAGTACTGGGTTGCATAAGATGCCAGGAAAAGAATTCGTTGTTTTCAATTGTAACACACTACACCTGTTGAAAATATCATCGTCGTAATTGTTATTCTGTTTTCTTACCTCCATGCCTGCTATATCGGGAACGAGTATATAAACAAAATTTCTGAGGAGAAAATGGTAAAAAATTCTAAAGAAAATGGATGGTTCGAATTCCGTCTTTGACATTGCAGGAAGTTTTCTCGGGTTTTTGAACATTATTCTGATATCCTTGTAATATTGTAATTAGTATGGGCATGACAATAGGAAAATTCCAATCAGTGAAACAGTACAAAATGGGAATGATTTCGTTTTTTATGTAATTCTTATTTCATTAAAGATACAATTTAAATAAGTTTCCATGTTCTAGCGGCAAATTCGTATTTAACGCAGAAAAGGGACCCTTTCTTCTTTTCACGTAAAGGTAACAATCCCTTTGTCAATGGAACCTATAGTGAAAAAATTTTATCATTTTATAGGTTTTGAGTTGGAATTAATTGAGCTGAAATTTTCAAGCACAAATTTGTCCATATTTTATTAAGGATGAGGGAAAAGTATCACCTTTATTATTAACTTTACTCATAGAGGCGTGCGCCGAGAAACCTCTGGGTTCCTGGGTTCGTGTCCCAGGAATGTCAGATTTTTCTCTTCTGTTTATTCTTTAAATGTATACTTTTCCCGTAGAAGTGAGCATTCCTCTTCCAAATTACATCATTTTTTTCTATTTCGAGGGAAATGTTATCGCAAATTAATCTGGTATGAAGGCTGTCGCTGCATGATGATTCCATGATGCGATGACTTTTGGGAATTCGCAGTGGTGAATGCAAACGTCATTTGTATTGACAAATTTGTGTGACATGGGGCGTGCTAACACTCCAACCCCAAGGTCCCTGGCTAGAATCCCAGCTAGTCGATTTTTTTCTGTTTAGAGAATGGTTGTGTGTGTTCGTCCGTTGTCATTGGTTGCGCCTACCACTGTAATTGTCCATGGTTGTTTATGGGGGATATGGGAAATATAGTATATAAAAAGAGAGGCATGAATATACAGTTTTCGAAGAAGAAGACGGTAGCGAGACTTCGATGGCATGGTCATTCCACTCCTGTCGACATTTTTAGTCAAGGTGCTCTAGATTTACAGCAAAGGATACATCTACCTGTGTTGATTAAAATCAGTCTTTTGAAAGGAAGAAAAAGTGGGCGAACGATAAGGAATCACTGAGTGCAGTGAATTTATTGCAGCGTTCTTTGTTACGAGAGATTCTGGGGGCAGTCATGCGGAGGAGAGCGAGTCCGTATTTCACTATTTCGGCTGCGCTCTCAGAAATAAAGATGGAGCTGATATTAGTGTCCGATAGGTTATTGCATCGATTGCCGCACTTTTCTTTTTCTGTCTGCGGCTTCCGTGAAAAAGACGTGGGCCGCTGACGCAATTCTTGTCGCCCACTCATTCGTTGGCCTTCTAAGGAATAAGCGGCGAAAGAAATCCTCAAGTTTTTACGATCGCAGAACGAAAGGCCTTAGGAAATTATTCTTAAAAATATAGTCTTATTGAGTTAGATAGGTATGTCTGCGGTGCTTCTCAAAGGAAAAGAAATCGCTAATATACCAGAGAATCGCATATATATCCTTACGTGAAGACGAAATTCGCGATAACCTCTGCTATTCGCGTGCGCAGCGAAGCTAAAGCCTTGAAATCTTAAGATACGCATTAAGGTCTGATTCGCTAAATTGAAGTGATTTTGAGTGAGCGTTTGTGTTACCCGAGAACCGTAATAGACGAGAGCAATCCCTTAAGGGTTGTTGGTGTGACGTATTATCAATATTCTGAATATTGTTGGTGTTATATCATAAATATTATATGAAATTTTTGTGCTGTGTCCGAATTCCATCTCGATAACGTAATGTTTTATTTGATCTCGTTGACTATTTCATTTAAACAGGCTTTTTCTCTTTATGGAACTCACTAATTTTGTAAATTTAAATTTAAATTACAATTATTATATTAAATATTTCACGTTTATACAATAGATAATTCCAAAATTATATTATAAAATATTATTTANTTGTATAAATTCTGAAAATGAAATTTTGCCGGAGAAAATGAAAGCTCTCAAAGGATTTCGGAGAAATATTTGAAAACCTATCGGTGAGAGGATTCGTGATTCACCTAATTTATCTTTTATTAATACAGAAAAATAAAATCGTATAATCGCAACATTTCCCTATCTTCGGAAAGAGCTCAAGTCAAAGTCGTAAGTAATCAAAGCCGAATTTGAATTCTTAACCTAAAAGTTTAAGTACCAGTGATTTAAGTTAGCTCTGGCATCATCGAATAGTTGAAAGGCGATTGATTGCTTCTTTGTTTAAGAAACCATCGCTCGCACTTATCGGTACGTAACATTCTAGACCTTCGTGCCAATAATATTATCATTCTTCGTATGATATATGTACACAGGAGTTATCTTTTTTGCCTAAGAAGTAGCAGACAATGTGCTCTAAAGGAGTTAACAAATTAAGCTGCAATTATTAAGAAAGGGAAATAATGATACTTAAGTTACGCCTCTATTAAATGTGATATAATACGAATTTAAGGTGAACTTATCATAGTATAGTGAAAGCGTAAATAACAAGTTTTCCTTCACAGTATTTTGGTAAAGGAATTAAATCTCTCTGAGATTATGACCATATAAGCCTATAACCTAGGTCCCTATAACCGAAGTTGTCTGGTAGTTTCATTATAAACGATGACCAAGGGAAGTTTTGTCAAGTTCTAACTTTTTGATGTTCCGTCGTACTGAAACAGAAAGAGTTCTCAGATTAGATATTTTACGGTCCATCAGAACCCTAACTTGTCGCTCACCTTATTAATCAATTCCCGAGTTCTTTCGAACTTTCCTTCCTGCGAATGAATGCTCCGGAAATTCCTCGCATTCTTAGTCGGCGCCGTTGAAGACGTTGAAATTCAAAATCCTCTTAACTCCTTATCCATCCGTCATTTCCTTTCTTTCTCGGATCCGAGATCTTTAGAAATTCGCCGTCCCCTCATTCTTTGTCCCTTTCAACCGCAAGAGATTTTCTCTGAACGCGATCGGAAATGCGTGAGTTAGAGGTTCGTTGTGTAATCCGGTTCCTTCGCTTGATGTGATGTGGTGAAAAAATTAATCTCATATTCTAGGATTTATAAGATCAAACATGAAATAGGAATGTGAGGTTGGATTATATAGAATAACACGTTTGAATCAACTGATTATTTAAGCTGTCCTCAGAAATGTTTGTTTTCTTCGGAGCTGAAATCTGAAAGTTCTATCACAGGAGCGCCCTTCTAAAATATCAGCTTTCTCTTGTATAGTATCGTATTTTTGTATATTTATAATTGTCTTATTTTCTCTTCTGAGTTCTTGTACATTTAAACACCAGAAGTTTGAGGGGAGTATACAGAAGAAATAAGTGTATTTAGTAATCCTTTAAGTCATATATTTCGTTAATTTATAACTCATCTTATAGAAACAATATAAAATATTTTTGACGCTAATTTCTTGGAGTTCGCCTATCAAATGCTACCGCAAGATTTGTATTAAATTTTAACATGTTTAAGGAGTTACGTGTAAGCCAATGCAGTTTAGTATACATGTTAGGATACATGCTCGTTGCCTATAATTTTATAGCGGACATATCGGTATCTCTTTTGCAATAATAGGTTAGAGGTTTGTTCTCTAGTTTCTAGTCTCTAAGAGAAACCTCTAACTTATTATTGCATGAGACTGGAAACTAGAGGTTAAACCTAGACTAGAGCCTAGAAACTAGAGATGAAAGAGGAATAAGAACAGCTTACTCAGGTTACCACAGGATTTAATATCTAGGTTTCGACGCATGGCGTCATCTTCCATTAGATGCTAGATATTAAATTCTACCGTATTATTGCATGGGAGATACCGATATTATATTGCCGCATTATAATTATAGGCAACGAATACGAAGTTTTTCGTAAACTGGATTTGTTTGAATCGCAGAGGTAAAATAATCCGTAAAGTAAAACAAATTAACATACAAATTAGGACATTTTTTGTATGGAATTTGATTATTCTGATTGTAGAATCAGAGAAATCGTAATAGAGTAATATTTCCGGTGCTGACATTTTCCGATCCTCTCTTACCTTGCGTCGGACACTAAGTCAACAACTCTTCGTTAGATATCACGATCTCGATACTCCCTATTTGTAATGCTTTGTTCGAAAAGGGATGGATTAATTTTCTGAGAATATTTTTAATTAACTCTCCATCCTCAAAACCGTGGGTTCCTTCGAAGTTTCGCAGGTGTCCAGGGCGCCGAGTTGTATCCGGGGCGCATTTTGCACGCGATGCTATTCGCCGTTGTTTGCGAGCGGTGGGCGGATGGAAGCGTGTGTTGGCGTGGCCGGGGAGTGGGGACCGCGTAGTGGGCATCTCCAGTTTCGCCTTAAATGGGCGCCCCGCAATCCCATCTTTTGCCCCCTCACATCTTTCCTTCTTCTCATTCTCCCTCTACACTTTCTCCGGTCTCTTTATTTTAGGTTTTACCTCGAAAGGTGCCACAGTGACGTCCTCACTTATTCTTAATACTAGCCACAGCAAGGTTGCATAATCTTTTTGATCCGAGGAACTCAATGGAAATTTTATCAACCGCACGGATCAGCAATGATTTCTTCAATTAGACAATCCTACCCTCGTATTTTGTATTTTGATAAGGTTTTCATGCTTTATAAATGCCAATATGTGCCGTTTATGTAACTATGTCGTTTAATCGTCGACGCTAGTATTAGCAAGCTGTTCAGTGCGTGAGTAAATAGAAGTTTTAGTCGAAACAGGAATAATTTTAATGCGCGATATGATACGTTTAGTTACACCTGTTTTTACCTGAAAATAAAAATTGAAGAGGTAGTAATAGATTCATAAAAGCAGGCCGTTTAAAAACATTTAGCGGGCTTATAATGCGTAAGACAGGGGCAGATTTAAGCTATCACTGGCCCTAGCCGCAAAGATCAAATTAAGGCCCCCACTAGGAATTATAAAAGTAAAAGTGCGATCATTTATAAAAAAACAATTATATACAGAAATATCAGTCGCTTTACTTAGGGAAGAAAAATAAACAATTTTTGAATCGCAATGCATATTATTCTATAAATAACAAATAATGATGGATAGACTTTACACTATATAAACATTGTGATATATTCTGTAAACATATTACGTAGACTTACTCAACAAATATAAAATTCTTCCTTGAAGCGAAAAGCAAGAATAATTTGTAGTAGGTTATTTAAAGTTCATAAGCAAAGCCTTCTGAGGTCCCCGTGTAGATAAGGCCTGCTAGCGCGTATTACGCCTAAATGCGCCTCTGGTGTAAGACAAAATATTTAATCTCCTCACAGTTTTGAGACGATATTTCGTAGCATTCAAGCGTGTAGAGAAGTCTCGAAGAAAAGAAGGTAACGGATTCGTTTTGGTTTTTTTATTAATTGTTCCGAATTTCGATTTCAGAAATCCTCTTTGATTTCAGGAGTTATTTCTTTAACTTATTTTAATTCGCGAGGAAAACTCTCTTTTTGGTTCCGTAAGAAGAAATTCATAATGAGTGCCGTAATATACGTGTTTGCGGACAGTACATGAGAATTTTTTTTTTCAATCAATACATCACAATTAACCGTCTGGATTTATCCGTTAAAGTATTCCTTGCAATATTCCTTGGTAGTAAGATTTGAGTTGCTTTACGTATGAAATATTCTCTTGACCTCGTAAAGAAATTTTGAAAATTCTGGGTACAATTTTTAGTTGCTAAATATAAACGTAATTACATCCAGATATGATTTAAATTACTCTCTCGTCAATCCTAACAGTTGAGCTCACTTATCCTTTTCCGTTTCTAAATTTCTCTTACTTTTTGTACTTTATTTACCGCTTCATATATTTCTTTCTTTTACAATGCGCGAAAATTCTCAGAGTATCCGTCCTAAAGTTTGACTCGTAAGCAATTGAAAAGGAGGTTTTTTCGATTTATTCAGTATTTGGTTTATTAAAAAGCCCGTTTTCGTTGCAGTACTTCAAAACCATGAAAAGTGCTCATTTTCGAGGGCTATTTTAGTTTTCTCTCTTTTTCTCCCAGATTCATTCTAAGGGTTGGTGCCCATATAAAGTAATAGACATTTAGCGTATCATATATAATGACCAGAAATGCGGTCGGAACCGACAAGCGTAAGTATATTATTGGAAACTGCAGAAAGTCACGCTTTCGTTTAATCAAAAAATATTCGCTTGTATTATTTCACGATGTATCAAATTCGATGAATTTTTGCCAAGGAAAATTTTGTTATTTATCTGATTTATTATGAATGTGTCCTTCAAGGGATTTATTCGGAAATTTTAATTTTGATCTCGTGATATTTTTTCTACTATCGCATACTAAGGTATTATATAATTTATATATTTGGATGTTTTTAGCACATTCTATTTTAGGAACGAAATATGCCTTGAGTTCCGGTTTCGCATATCTGATGTTAACAGGATGTCTTTAAGTTATGTATCAGAAAATGTGTTGAAGAAAAAGAGTTCTCGTGAATAATGAACGGAAATTCTTTTAACATTTGCGTCGATTTCCCGATTTTTAGGCTTCGTGTATGAACTTATCGTATGTGGGGGTTTATGCGTCGAAAAAGAATCATTATTTTGAAGATTTTTAATCAAGTTTATCGCTTTCTTTTTAGTAGTAATTTCTACAGATGGACTTTTCCTGTTTTTTGAATTGAAAAGGTAGTGTATCTGAATGTATGCTTGGTGTGTTTTAGTTTATTCCACTGATTCATTCCATTTTCATGTTAAAGTTCGGTGGAGCATTTTCACTCCCTTTATAACCCACCTCACGTAAAGCTATGCCCTATGGCGTAGCCGTAGGGTTATTGTTAGCTAGCCGGGAGACTGTCGTTAACCTATATCTTATACTAACTTAGATTTTCGTAATTCTTTCTCTTCCTCTCCTTTTTCCTTTCCTTTTATTATATATTTTTTAACTCTTTGATACTATTATTAATTTAAAAATTATTTTTTTAATATTGACGATGGGTTAAATGGAAGAGTAGACTTTAAAGTCTCAATTTCGCCCAAAATAAAGACGTTATTTATTTATTCCTCCAACATTAGCTCATTCATAAAATTTTAGGTAAAAATTATGACAGTTAGCAATTTAAAGCAAAGTATCATTACTGGTGCAAACTGTTATCAAGCCGGCCGCGGAGTCAGTGTGCGCTTTAACCCCAAGGTCCCAGGTTCGAGTCCCGGCTGATCGGAATTTTCTGGTTAGGAAGTGGTTATGTATGCTCGTTCGTTGTTACCGACCATTACATACCATTGTTTCGTCCAGCTAGTGGATCTTTGAGGAAGTAATAGAAAGATAAAATTAAGAGATGAGCTGTAGTCGAAATACGTCCAACCAGTAAATTGCGGTCGAGCTATCAATCAATGATAGATATTCTCCGATGGCAATAGGTCATTTATATGGTTCATAAATACCGAGTGATAACTCTTACTTTAAATATTTAATTTTATAATACATTTAAGTATGGATGGTGGAATTTATTAGTAATACCCGTTAGTTAAATGAAAATGCCACCATGGTATAAACTTACGGTTAAATATCAATATCTCTGTCCTAAATCCTAAACTTCTTAGACGAAGTCGATTAATGTCGAAAGATCATTATCAAAATCGATTCCAGCGGAATATATGCTCGTCATCCCAAAATATGGCCTCCCTCTTTTCTTGAATGCGATGGATGCAGTGGCCGCAGTTCCAACGTAACCAAATATTGAGGGACAAGGCGAAGTTCTACCATTTTCATAGGTTTACCTTAGCATCTCCATAAAGACTCGCAAATGCCGAACGGTAGGAGAGGTCGTCCAGTTTCGCTCATTAATCTCTTCCTTATAAAGAGCCCCTTTGTTCTCAGCGCGGCTCTAAGTTCATAAGTTTTCCAAACCTTTCCTTCGCGACGACATTTAAATCTGCCCTTTTTTGCGTGACCTCTCATGCATCACCGTTCACTACTTGACCTTAAAAGTGTAGCGCTCTGAAGGAGATTCGAGTCTAAGATCGCTTTTTATGGAGGTCTTTTGGATGAGCTATAAAGTTTCTTTTCAGAGTTTTACTGAAGGACTTCAGACTGTCCGTCGGACCTTTTAATTGCTCTCGGGTATTTCGATACCACGGAAGCAGTCTTATTCTAGAAATCTAGAAGGTGATTGCTTTAATTTTAGTGGCGATTCCTTTGCTTAGTTTTAAACAGTCATATCTAGTATATTTTTATTTTTTTTCTGAATTCATCTTGTTGTATTTCTCTTCAGGACGTACTTCGAAAACTTTGTTTTAAGACGAAATTTTTCTGGAGTGCATTATTCCTAATCGATTACTTTTGTCTCAGATTCTTATGGTGTTGTTGTTTCATTGTAAATTTGGAAAATGGATTTTTCTAAAATTCCATTTTCCAAATTTTCGAAATTTTTGTTTTATGCCGTGTCCACAATTGAACTCACGAGCGTTGTTTCGAAATCAAATTAAGTCCGAGCAAATTTTGTTCAAATTCATTGCTTATAATTTTCCTGTCGGATGGGTACATTTCCAAAAAAATTGATGACTGAATTCTGATAATCGGTTCGCATTCTCAAGTGTAACAGTAGTTATATTTAATGAATAATCGAAGCGGTGACTTACAGCACATTTATTTTCGCTTAAAATTTAGTCACTGAATTTATTATTTGATTGTTTCTTTACATTATCGGTTTTATTCTAAAATTTTATTAAAATAGAATTTATTTAAGAGCTACGTATGATGTAAGACTTGCACAGGGACTATTTTGTCGTAGCCGAAAAATAACGATTCGAACCGGTTCTACAGTTGCTGCCAGAGCGAAATCGGGACCGAACCGAACTGAAATTTGGTGTTTTCATCAAACCGGAGCGAAATATGTAACAAACATTATTACTTCGAAGCTTACATTCGAAGCCGTCTAAGAATGTAATTCCACGATCATGAATAAGGCTACAGAATGTAGTATTCGCTCAAGCTAACATTGCTGTAATTTAGGCATCATAAAAGATACTCTTTCAAAACTCATGTGTTGAATCAACTCTTTAAGCTTTTCTTCGTCCATAAAACTTTTCGTGAAGGAGGAAAAGGGTTGCCATATTGGTCATCATGATTGTGTTTTGGATTCTTCCAGTAGTAATTGCGTATTTTTCCATTAAATAAGGGTCTTTCATGGGTTATTGTGCTACTGCTAAGGTTTGGTGATACATTACTATGCCAATTATCTAATCCTATTTCATGTCTTTGATTTGATAGTAATCACCTTTAAGTTTTATCAGTCATTCTTCTTTGTCGTACCTAGACGTTAATACCCTGTTTTTAGTAAATAATGTTTGATGTTACTGTTAATTAGACGGAATGCCATAACGTGGTAACTGCACTTTGCTGTGAACGCAGTATTTTTTGATAGCTTCATAACAGATTTCTTTGGGTTACATCTCAGAAGATCTTTGCTAAAGGAGAAGATAAACATTTTTCCTATAGTTCTTTATCTATCAGATCTGTGCGGAATGGTGGTCTGTGTGGACTGTTACCTATGTCTGTCAGCCCATCTGTAGTCTTTGGCCATAAAATAAGAAGGGGAGATGCGGTGTTTGCGCTTTAGAGCATAAACATAAGCGAATAAGTACTAACGAGTTGTCCTTTTCTTCGGCTGGTGTTTTTCGAATTTTTAGCTTCCACGATGGTGTTATGAAAGAAATTAGAGCCTCCGCGCGTTTCTCGAGGCTGATGAACTTTTCCTCCGAGTGCGTATTTTTTCCCTTATTTACCTCTTTTCTTTCTTTAGCAGTTTGCTTTGAGCCTTGAAAGAACATTGAAGAACGCCGTCGGATAATAGCATGGATATTTAATTTCCTCCGATGGTTACGAGTAAAATTTATTTGAATGGCTTTATTGTGACGTGCGAAAAGTAATTGGTGCTTTCCAAGCAGTTTTTAAAATTTCTCTGAGTAGCTGAAAAGCTTTAATGAATATGGTGTTCGAATATTTTCAACTGTTGAGAGAAATTGCTGGGTTCGCAGATTTTGGATACTTAGATTTGGATACTTGTACTTAGACTGTCACCCCTCTTGTATACAGCATGATGTCCACTTTTCACTTTAGTTTAGAAAATTGTATGAGAATTTATGAGCTTGAATTTTTCATTAATCAATTTCTTTTTGGCTCCTTTAATCCGTTACCAAGCCGTTATTTGGAAATATTCATTCACTTCCTATTGTTTTAGTAGTAGTATTGTTATAAGTGCTTCGACAGATTAGGTCTTTTCGCACATAGACCCTCACCAGGAATCGAACCCGGGACTGCTTTTACCGAAGTCGAGCGCGTTGCCCACTTGGCTATCCGGCAGCCCTTCCTATTGTATTTTTCTTATAAAAAATAGCACTGTCTTCAGTCCTTTTGAATGTTATAGTTGTTTGGTTTTTTCTGACTCGTCCTATCCGAATTACTTTTCTATTCCGACCGAGATATCTTATCGTATCGTAGTACAGTGGTACCTCGATTTACGAACAGCTCTACGTACGAACTTTTCGACGTTATAATATTTTTTTTACTCCATTTTGACGTATAGGTAGAAACTTAATTAGGGGATATCAATCGAGAAAAGCGAAAATACATTATGGAAAACTGGGTTTCTAGTTACTATCTTCAAACTGAAAGGAATTGATTTCGTAAGTCGAGGTACCTCTATATTTCATCATTCGTAAAAAAACGTTTCGGCAAAACATCTAGATTTCGTAAAAATATGTAAAAGTCTGTAAAACTTCATGAAAATGCTCGTAATATCGTACATGATTGATTTTAAGATTCGTAATCTCCTTATGAAGCATTAAATAATGTTTAAGGTAAGACGTGAAATCTTTTATGCTCGGAAATTGTTTCAGAAGGCAACCTTGTTCTGTATCCAAGAGAGTTTTTTCTCCCTGGCACTAGAGGTCTATAACTTCATCGTTAGAATTTTCAACCTTTGTGTATACATTCATTTATGTGAAAGATTATTTTATGTATCGACTTCATCTCGAATTGCCACCTCCTATTGATTACTCTATGAACTATGCTTTAAGCTAATAGCAAATAATAAGGATTTATTGCACTCCGAAAGCATAGATGAAGGTATAATTAACCATCGTAAGTCACGCTGTGAAATGGAAGGACGGATTTGAAAAAAAAATTCGAGCTGAAACAAAAGGAAAGGAAACGGCACCGCAGGAGACCATTAATTGGGTTTATTTGGAACTAGTTTCGGATTTATGTGGGAAGGGTAAAAGCTCCTCGGTCAGGAGCTACCCTTTGATTCCCTCGCATAACCTCCTCCTTTCTCCTCTGTCCCACTTGCCGCCAACATCCATCCCATTCTCACTCACAGAAAGATTTATTTACGCTTCAATTTTGTTTCGTTAGTCTGGAATGGCATCAGCCTTATAACTAAGGGGGTTTTCAAACCAGGTGGAAAGTTTGGCAATCTTTTCAAGTCGGCAAGAAAAGGCTTGATGGAAGACACATTAAAGGAGCAGTGCTCGAGAGCCTTCGTTTGCGCGGAGGGAATGAGATTGTCTGCAACTCTAAATACGTTTCATTTTCTGTAGGCGTCAGAATTTATATTCCATTCCTTTTACATATTGTTTCATAACGAGCGAAACTTCAGAATCGATGGACTTATACGAAGAAACATCTTTGACGGTAGGCTTCAACGATTTTTAGGCAAGGTGCCATAATTCAAATTTATCTCTTCAGGTGCAAATATCCTTTCCAGTATTTACAAGTGGCTGTAACGAGAAATTGTATTGTTAAGTTTAAGTTGTTTCAACCTCTTACGACCGAGTTCTCAATGTATATATGTTTACACCACATCGGCAGCATTGCTTAAAATGGTAAATGTTTTTTTTTTACGTTTTGTTTTCTAGATATAAATGGGACTTCACGAAGTTTATCAGTACTATCATGATAATAATTAAGATAATCCAATATTTTATTCACCACGCTGTGCTACTGTAATTGTAGTATACTTGGCGGTTGTATCCGCGATTATATTTTATTGTTTTCCAATAACGCTAAAAAAACTAATTCAGAAACAAGTTAAGGGTACTTACTCAATAGACAACTAATATGCGTAGGTTTGCCGGAGTGTAAATTTTATGTCGGATATGCAATTAGATTTAAATTATTTCTTTATAATTCTGATGAGTGAATTGAATTTATTACTTAATGCTTCTTGGATGTAAATTTTTATTGAATTTGTACAGATTGAACGAAGCAAATCGAATTCCATCAAGTATTGTTCGAGACAGTGATTTTGGAACAATCCTCGTATGAAAATATTCTTTACTTACTTTTTATAATTCAGAGAAATGTTTAAGGAGCGTAAAGAATAAAGCAGTCTTATAGGTAATTTTTACCAAAGCCATTACTCTCTCTCTCTATAATTACTGGCCTCTTCTGCAGTTCTAGATTTTAGCAAACAAAAAGCATTCCCAAAATTTAGATTTGTTTATTTGTTCCATAATGAATTTTAATTGACTCTGCAAATACTGTCACGTTTAAGATACCAATAGTAAAATTATCATAAGCAAGGGATTACATTAGGTGAAAGAAAAGAAAGATTGTCTTCATCGCAGATGTTCCAAATTCGCGCTATCCTTTGTCGACTGTACGGTGCCCAATTTGGATGGTGCTACCACATATCCAGTGAGATCTGGACGTCAAATGAATTAATAAACCCAAGCCGCCCCTCAGAGTAGCCCCCTACGATTTCCTTTTAAGAGATGTCTATGTAAATCATTTTCATTTCTTCATTGTTTTAATTTCTCTTTGGCGGTATGCAGATCGTCATATTTGCATACGTTGTGAGCAAACCTTTTTTATAATACATCACCCTTCCGAGGTGATTAAATTGAATCCGTGGATTTTCTTTCATATAGCTTACTTCATCAGAGGTAGTGTCAAGGTAGTTCAGTTGCCCGGACCGGTCAGATCAACGAATCAGGGTTCTTAAGGGTCATTAACTTATTACATTGGTTAAAACTGAAATTAAATTCATTTATTATTAAATGAAATTCAATTTTATTCCAATTTCTGTTTAAAATTTATTTCCGTGTTTTCTTCTCTCAAATTTTGTTGTCCAATATACATTCGTTGTGAACTCTCATCACTAGTTTATTAGAATCGTTTTGGAGGTTATTTACTTTTAGTTTTCGGAAACTTAGAATTATCGCTAGTATGTGCCAGGAATTTTAAGCAGATTACGGTAAACGTCGGAAAACATCCTATCACATCCTTTGAAACACGAAAAGAAAATTATTTCAGATTGTGTTAGCGACTGAGTTTTTGTTTTTCCTCGCAAATTTGGCCTCCTGAGGACGTAAGCACCCAATTAGCTTGTAATTTTACCAAACCTACTTCGGAAGTGATTTTTCAAAAATGTTCTACTTGTAATTTCTGCGTTTTTTGTGAGGGACATGGTTGTGAAAATTAGCACCACTGTGTTATCCGTTAAATCGAGGAAGGATCTTGCTCGCCCTTCCTCACGCAAGTAATATTAGAGAGCTGCCTTAACAGTTAAAAATTCCACCGTGGTATTCTGTCTGTATTAGTCTTTCTATATACTGGAATATGCCGTTTCTAAAAAAGGAACTAAACATTGAAGTGAAGATGAATAATTTTTTGTGGGTATCGTACGAAATCACGGTTATTTAAAAGCTGGATATAACAATTCTGATTAACTCCCTCTATAATGTTGCGTTTTATTTCACACAGTTATTGTTAACTCATTTTTCTATAAGTCACGAACTCGTTTCCAAATACCACATGAAACGAAGATGGTGTGAATTCTTTTTCGTGAACTCGATATTTTTTTTCACCCTCGAGTGAAATTCTCTTTCATCTTTTATAACTTCAAATGCGATCTCTCAAAGAAATGGCAGGATCCCGCACGAAGTGCGATGTTTCTCACGCATATCTTTCTTCCATTCCGTAGATTAATATTTTTTTGACGTGCCGTCGCTCCTTTCTAACTTCGGAAAATTTTTCACCCCTGGACCCTTCATCTGAAAAAGGAGTTGGCTCCATAAGGATAATTGCCGATAAATGATCTGTTTATTGCCTTGCAGAGAGACAAAGGAAAAGAAGGGCAATTATGTACTGCTACAGTTCAAGGGAGCTTTATTGGTAGAATAGTCCGGGGCAGTAAATACTTATTTGAGAAGATCGTAAATATTTCACAGATGCTTGAAAATTTCAGTTGGAAAACCAGTGTATTCTTCATTTATTTATGTAATTTCATCGGCTGCCATTTCGTTTCATGACATCCTTAACTCATTTTCCTCTGGTAATGTACGGAAGGGGAGAATTCTCTGTAATTTAAACGTCGAATTAAAAAAATTCTAATGGAATTTGGCCGAAAATACCTAGCTTTTGAAATTCCAAAGGATTTTTCGTCTTATTTTCATCACTTACCTTTATTCTATCCTATATTTGGTTGTGGGAAAAGGATGCTGGATATCTTCTCACTATTCGTTATATTATCTGTTCCGCAAAGTTGATTTATGATACAATAATAATGTTCAAAGTAGACAATTATAAATAGGATTTGAGCAGTCAATAAACAAAGTAGATTTGTATATATCTAGGAGACCGTGTGACACGTGAAAAGGAATTGCGACTTTACGCGAAGCTCCTTGTAAAATAGTTCGATTAAAAATTTGCTATCTATAAATAGGATAGCCACTGAAATCGCAAATATTGAATAATTTTTGGAATATCGTCTGCTCGATATCTTCGCCCCCTCTTAGGACAATACAGCATCGATAAATTGATTTAACCGATTAAAAGAAAGAAACTATCAAACACGTTGCTGTATAATCACAGTTGTGTAATATTTAAACTATCGCATTATTTTTCTATAACAAAAATCACCATTTTCATCGATCGTGTCTAACGATTTCCATTCCGCTCCATCTGTGTCCCGGCCTTTTTTACCGTCTGGACTGTATAGTGATTTGTCAGCATACAGAATAAGTCACATCATGAGAACAAGGAAGCATCCATAAGAAGAGTGCCACAAGACTTTTCCGACTAAGTCTTCCTCCGCCGTTCGATTCTGCTTTTATCGCCGACGGCGCCGCGGGGACTTCGGCGAAACATCAGTCTTCATCCTCCATCTCTCTTTTGCTGGAAGAGGAAAAGCCCAAGGGCGGACTTACGGGGAAGCCCTTCGCTGCTCTGAATAACCAATATGTTCCTTTGACCCACGCGTTCCCCCGTTGCACTGGAGGGCATTAATTTCGCGGCTCGACTCCCATCAATCGTGCGGTCAATTTTCCTCCTCCCACGGCCACCGAGAGTGAGGCCGTCCACTTGCCCTCAATGAGACCTGGTGGACCTCTTTAGAACACTGAGACCCTTATCGTGCCCTGGATGGGGAGGCTTATTTCCGCTGGCTATGTACGGGTGAATAGAAAGTTCAATTGATGATGCACAACCTTTGTATGCGGCTAGTAATGCGGACAAATCTGGTTTTGCGTATGGTTAGGCGAATTAGTGGCTATGTAATTATCATTATGTGGAGTATCTCGTTTTCTGCGGAATATCTCCTTTTCTGTTCTGTAAAGCTGCTTGATTTATTAGCATTTGGTCTGTAAAAATCCATTCCTATTACGGGTAATAAGCATTACCCAGTTGCATTTGAATGCGGGATGGAATCATTGGAAGAACAGCTTTAAACTGAAGTTAAATGTACTGAATAAATTCATGCAAATTATGTACGTACAGTCTTGAAAGATATTGCTGACATTATGCGTCGTCCTCCCTGTTACGTTGGCCATTCTGATATCGTGAGAAAAATCAGGGAAATAGATTATCTACGACTGGTAGCTTCAAGAATTAATTTTCCTCGCGAATGATACGCGGAAATAACCAATGAGGGAAATAGAGTCCATGAGACACACCCTGCCTCATGCCTAAAGGTTCCTTGCAGATATGTAGATAGAGATCAGCAAATTGACGGACGGATTCTGGTTAGATTAGCGCGGTATGGCGAGTTCTTAGGAAGTAACCAAGGTATTTTGATATCGCGAGAATAAGCGAGCACCTTTACATTTATGATTCTAGCAGGTATAAGTTAGTCAGACTTCTAAACACTAAGCAGCCAACCAAGTAAAGAGTGATGCGAACTCTGAGCTACTCGTTAAAATTCAGCTGATAACGTTTCTTTGAAATTATAAGGATACATCTGTATTAAAGCAAGCGATTTTCAGTACATTTGGTATTTGTCTTTTATACATAAATATAAATTGAGCTATCTGAATCAGTATGAAGTAGGAGATTCAGGATCGAGTTCCAGCAGATCAGGTTTACACTTTCATTCACATCGTTACCTGATATTTCGACAACCGTAAAGGCTGCACGAAAGATTCTTTACTTTTGTATAATTTGAATGCATAGACCGAAATTGAATGACAGTTGCAGAAGTTTAACAAATAAGCTGATGGTCGTAGACGCAAAGAGATAAATTTGCGGGCCAGAGCACGTGTGAAGATAGCGGAAGTCCAGCGAAAGATCCGATAGAAAATAGTCCTGGCCTTCTATTGCATTTATGTGTAAGTTACTGTAGATTATGATCGCAAGTCTGTGGGTTTATCCTCGGTCATATTTAGACAGGCACTCGCCTATGTTCGTAAATGTATTTGGATATTAGATTAACTCTGCTATAATTGCTGTTTTTCTTTAAATTAAGATCGCTTAGGAGCAGCCTCATTTCTAACGTTCCCCTTCTAAATGGTTACAGAAAAAAATGCACCAACCGAGTGAATGTGCGAACCTGAGATTTCCTTGAAAATATGTATTGAGGTCCTAGCTGGGTCACCATCCAAATTTGGACCCCTGGAGAGTTTTGCATGGATCGCTGTGGTTCCATCAAAACTCGAGGTTACGTATTAATCTTACTCTTAGCGTTGGAATTGGTGATAGATTATAAAAATATAAAGGACAAGAATCGAAATGAATTATGGAACGAGTTAAAGTTTGCGGTGTTTCTTTATCGTTTTAAGGGAGACTGTGGGTGTAGCGAAGCAGACGAATAAAACTTTCGATTGGAAAAGGAAGTAAATTTAAAATCTAGCAGTTGAAGAATTTTTGATAGTCTTATTGTAATTTACATTTACAGAGTGACTGCGGTTCTTGCAATTGACTTGTCAGACAAGTTTCGCAATTTAATAGTTTGATATTATAGTTAGATTTTTATTAAAGCTTTTCTATAAATTTCAGTGTCAAGCAAAAGTGGACATGGAGCGTTAAAATTCTTCATATTCATAATAATTTTCCATTATTAATGTTCAATAATTGTCATGGAATAATTAATCATTCTATGATTGTCATTTGAACCTGCGATGTAAATGGGAAAATTTGTAGCGGCTTATGGTGCTGTTAATAGTTTTCCCAGCTCTGATATAGAGTAAGCCATGCATCGGTCTCTTTAGATAAGTCTTTGAACGAGATTGGGTAGTTGCCCCTTTATCTTGTATGAAGCCTCTCTCTACTAAGAATAGATACGGAGTACATAAAGAGACGCATTGATGAGCAACATTGTTCCCCGTTAACGATAAGAGCAAGAGATGACAAAAAAGGAGCGGAACGAGGGGTGCAGGTCAACGTTGGTCAGTGGAAGATGTATGAGGAGCTAATAGAAAAGTATTGGAGTACTTGCTCAACCCTCCCCTTTAATGTCATCCGATTGGTTACATGCTGGTTCTTACTCTGGTCACATTGCTGACGATTGTCGGTCCGGCGGCATTTTTTTCGCTTCAACGAATACAAGTCGTAAATCTTCGGCCGTCTCTTTGCTCGGGTCTTCCGCTTTGTAAATGCGGCGTGCTACGTTCCGAGATGGCTTTGGTGCACATGCCATTTTCTTTTCACGGTCGCAAACGAAGTGAACCGCGCCTGCGTTGGTGACGGGGACGTTTCTTCAGTCGCGTGATTTATGGCGGTGTTTCCTCAGAAAAATGATCGCAGCGAGTGTTGAAGAGTTCGTCTATGTGTAGATGCGGCGGTAGGAATGGGGAGGGAGGATTATGTTCATCAAATGGCAAGATTAATATTCGCACGCTAATGAGATGGACTGAACAAGGCTTCTGATTGTTTCTGAGCGAAAAGATAGCAATCCATACACGTTTATGCTGTTGATATCTTTGAATTACGTACCATTACCTCGAAACCCGTTCGCCGGTGCGATGGTTTGAGGTAATAACTTCCTCTGTTGATAGTGAACCCACAAATCTTGGAAAGTTACTCGTAAAAGAATCTTACTCTAGAATCATCTGTATCATTTCAGTCTCATTATTGAATAGGATTTCTGTAATTGCGTTGTATAGAACGCTTCAGAGAAGAGGCAGGATGGTTGATACGAAACCTAATTCAAAAACCATGTATTGTTTATTCCATTAAAAAGGCGTAATCACTCACACATCCTAATAGATTTTTATTTCTGTAAACAAGTCATAGTTTCTCTTTTTGTGCTGAAAATTGAACGCGTGTTCATGTTTCTTTTCTGAAATGGAAAATTGCCTACGTACTCCACTCTCCCGCTTACTTTATTCTATAGTTCATCTGATATTTCCTACATTCAAAATGAAATACGATGTAGAGTAATTATTTTTAAATTCGGCCAGAAACCAGTATTTTGGCTCCAAGAAGATTATTAAATTTTAATTTTGTTCTAGATATTTGATTTTTGTATATCAGTCGATGGTTTGAAAACTCAATAAACGAATGATATCACTGAAAATGTTTTCACTTTTTACTGTTTTCAGTCTTTCACTTTTTACAGATTCTACTCTAATGAGTTGCATGTATGTCCGAATTGTTATACATGTTATCATGACTAACATTCGAAACAGAATCTTCAATCATCTGTAGGCGTTCATTTTGTTGTTTCCTTGAATTTTTCCAAATTCGTTTGAAAAGAACTTAAAAGAGTTATCCCTATGTCAAGCATCCAAAAGTTCTTTATCGAATGCAAATATTAATTCTTCAAAAAAATACTTGTCATGTTTCCTTGTTCAGAATAGACGTAGAAGAGTTACTTATTCCCCAAAAGAGTGTAATAAGTAACCTGGGTTAACATAACGAGTGCTATTGTTCCTCTCAAACTTTCCTATCATTGCATCTCTATGGTAATCCTTAATGCTTTAGAATAGTCATTTTGGTTCATCCCCTCCATTTATCTTTATTTACACATTTCCTTACTGATAGTTTCCTTGCCGGCTCTTACTTCCTTGTCGGGATGTGACGCTCTTTCAGGGAAATCCCGTTCTCACCCTCTTTCAAGTAAATTCCTTAATAAGGGCGTGTATGCATAACACATCCTTTGCTTTTGATTGCTGAATTATTTCCTCTGAAAAAAATTTCGAACGCTTAAATTATACTATCATTCCTCAGTTCTCTTAATGTTACGATTTATATTCTTTTTGTCACTCAGTTTTGCGTCGATGCTAATGAGAAAGGTGTATTCGCGGAATCTGGCCAATTACGAAATTAATATATGGGGAGAATTCAGTTAAAGAAGATATTAAGAAGGAAGGCTTTTGTTCTGTAGTTCAATCAATCATAGTTTTAGTACCTGGCATTAAAGTCACCAAGGCTTACTTATTGAAAGGCGCGTCACCTTGCTTCATTTTATCTTTTGTTACAAATGTATGGTATTTGTGACGTTGAAAAAATTCTGTGGTTTGAATAACTTGTTTTTTGTAAGCTCTTCATGTGAATATTGAAAGCATTTTATTTTGTTTTATCTTGGTTTAGATTTTTCAAATCTTCATGGAGCTTGAGTCTTCAAGATTATAATAGTTTATGTTATATTCAGAATATATTAATTCTTAATTTTGTTCATATACTAGTAGTACTCATTGACGAACCTTTATATGGATCAGTGAAATTATGTATGTATTATTGTACTCCGAAATTCTTTGACATTTTAAACTTAGTATCGAGAATAAATCTATTTAATTTTATCAATTTAACAATTTAATTCTCAAAGCTGGTTACTACTGGTGAATTCGTTTATTTATAATCTTTTTAATTGCTATATTTTATACTGACTTGGGCTCCCAGACAGCCAAGTGGGCAACGCGTTCGGTTCGGTGAAAGTGGCCCTGGGTTCCATTCCCGGTGGGGGCCTATGTGCGAAATGACCTCAGCTGTCGAAGCACTTTAAACAATACTACTACTTTATACTGACTTATCTTGTAACTTATGTTTGTATTTCGTAATGTTATTTTTATGTAAACAACTCTATTTGCTTTATCTTATTTAAATATGCTTTTGTGTTGTTTGCTTTCCTTTCAGATCTATCTAACCATGCTATCCGATTAAAATTTAGTTAACTATCTCTATGTTTTGCAAGTTTTTCACTCACCCCTCATTGGTTGCGTTATCATGCTGTAGTGTGTTATTCCTAGTTGCAAAATTAGGTTTTTAACCCTTAAAGTAGTTTTCTTCTTGGTCTTTTTTAAGTTACCTCTTTCTTGTAAATTTTAGTTGACGAAGGATTAGATGTAATGAGACTTAATAGTCTCAATCTCGCCCTTATAAAGTCTTATTATTATTACGCAGGAATTGGTTGAGTAATTGAATTGATTCATAACCTTAGAGGCTCATTTTTCTTATTTGCACTCAATTTTTATCCAACCATTGGTGAAGTGACCTGTTTAATTTTCTTCTCTAGTGCTAACTTTTAGAAATCTTTTGGTGTTGAAGACTACTCTTCAGCAATCCCCACCATCTGAAATTTATAACGAAAATGTGAATCCGTTAGTCCGTATCCATGGTAGTTTTTTAGCTCGTACAAAATCAAATACAAAAAATATTTTCTCACGTTTGAAATCACCGTTGGAGAAGTACAAGTTTGCAGCAATGAAAGATCGAGACGTTCTTTCGGAAGAGAGTGGCTCCTTCCGGAGTTTAAGTGGTGGAAAAAGTATCACATCCTTTCACTTCGCTTTCCTTTGCCTCTGAAATTAATTTCAATTACTTCACACTTCATTACTTCTTTCTTTCGTTTTGCTTTTATTCTATTCAGTTGCATGCGTTTCCTGAGGAAGGAGAGGATGTTTGAATGAAGGGGTTGAAAAGGGAAAACGTACCCCCACATGCTTCCGCTTTGAGGGACGTAAAAGCACAGAAGTTGAACTCAGCAGGAGCCGTGGTAACTGGTCCCCCTTCAATTTCCTCACGCAATACGTGTGGTGCTTAGGGTTAGCAGAGGCTGCAGCACGATACAGCGAAGTGAAAAGGAAGGGGACGTGGGCGTTTGCCGGAGGAGATGTGTTCTGACAGAATGGGTTCTGGAAAATAGGTTGAGCTTTGTGAAACGAGGCCATGTTGGCAGCACTGTCACCGCGGAGGCCTTGAAATCTTTGGTCCTCAAGAGATGTTTCGCGAGTTACTCCTGTGCGACTTCTGCTCACCCGGCGGTGACGCAAGTGACTTACAAATGCACCGGATTACTCGTGTCACGCTAGATCCAATTGGAATTGGATCCAATATTGCTGCGTACCTGGCAACGTATGAGATCGCGCTTATTTAAAACGACCTTCCTGCAGGTGGTAGGTTTTGGATCGATGCCTTCATTTTAAGGAATGCTATCGCATTTGCATGCCCTATTGTTATACGAGTTAACCTTGTGGAACGATCGGCGTAAATAGTTTTATTGGGTAAGGTTGCTGGATATGCTGATATCTTTCTCCGCTTCTTCTTTGAAAAATAAATAAATGAAGAATTCAAGTTCTACCCTTGTAGTCTAAGAAATTGAATTGGTAGCTTATAGGTCGGTGCAACCGGCAGGATAGTGGGAGACCCGGGTTCGATTCTCTACGGAAGACTTTTTCTCTTTCATTTCTTCATCTAAAATCAAGCATGCGAACCATGCGTTTTGCATCGCTTATTTATGTCTAGGCGTGTTAATTATAATATAGGGTGTCCTGAAAGTATAATTTTTTTAATCGAAGCCATTAGTCTGTTTCACTGGGCAAATTAACTTAGAATTTGATGTCATGCAGAGTGAGCATTGTTTGGGAAAACATTTCTTTTGAAACAGAGTAGCTAATCCGTTTATATTTACATAAAATAGGAAAAATTTCTCGTTTCCCCTCGACGTAAGTTATTTAATTTTTTCTGAGTTTTTTTCGAAACTTCCGATGGAAATATCTCCTTTTTTAACTCAAAAAATCCTTCGAGGAGAAGAAGTGTCTGCTGACCCTAAATTTGAATGCTGCGAGATGTTATACCCTGAGGAAATGGCTTCAGCTGACTTGTCTCCCATTTTCAGGGCAAATAAGATTCGGAAATGGAGGGAAATGTTTGTTTATGTATCCCTTTTAAGAGAGACAAAGTTGTCAGGAGGCACTAACTTTGACAGATGGTTTTCGGAAGTTCCGGCTGCGGAGTCACAACGTGTCTGTTCCCTGACTTCCCCTCGATCTGTCTCCCTTTACCTGTGAAGGTCGAAATCCTTTTTCGCTTCGACATGAACGGAGAAAAACGTTGCTGTCCTTCATTTCCTTAATCCTGTTATTTCCTTGCGGTGTGTCGATATTTACAGAAGTCTGTCGTTGGAGGGATATTTAAATTCCCTGCTTATATACCCATTCTTTAAATTGCAGGGTCGCAGAATCGACATTTTAGTCTCAACTAGGAAAATAATATTTTTATTTACAACACTTCGGCTTTGCTCTAGAAAAACTTCATACCGTTTTACTGGGAAGATTTATTGTTAAGATCAGATTAGATCAGGAAATTTTCTTCATCAACCTGATGTTTTTGATCCATCTAGATCTTTCCTTCCATTCAAAATCTTTATCTTGAACGCCTGAGAAAGATGTACTAGAAGTTAATGACGGAACCGTTAGACGATTAGGTCTTATTTGTGATGCAGCTTTTCCCTTGTTATTGCGGGACTATACCAGATTACTATCCGCTATGGGTGGATTGAAAAATTGCTTGAACCTTCCCTTCGAGTACCGCCAATGGCTAAACTTGAAATCTCCATACGACCGCTAAGTGGCCGTAGTACTTTGCCACCAATTGGCAGCACCTTCATCACAGACCAGAGAGTATCTAATAACCTTTCAACCGCCATATTTGCCGCTTCCGGTTCGCCCATGCGAAGAGCAGAGAACAGCCGAGTACTCCCCTTCTACCATATTTCATCTCTCCATCTTCCTTAGCGCTTCATAATTTGTGCCCAACGATTCCAATTTGTTAACCTAGTGGCGTTTTACCGTCCAATGCTCTCCCCGAGATTAATGGGGATTATGAGGGAGTTAAGAGAGGCGTGGGTGGGAGAAACGGGGGCGAGGGTGGGCGGAGGATTGATCGTAGTGGACGTTCTCCGAGGGCGACTCCGAAGGCGTGGTCTTCCTGCGGAAGTGAACTGCCTATCGCCCGGTTCGTATCTGCTCGCTCCGTCGCTCGTTAATAATCGGGAGTCTCCTCTGATTAGGGCTAATTCATTGCGGGTTGCGGTGCTTTGCAGCGGACACAGAGATTTTCTCTTAAGAGGAAGAGCGCGTGCCGTCGGCGATATCGACGTCTGCACGGTGCGGATCTTCGAGAGTTGACATCACCTCGGAACGAATCTTGACAATGCTGTGTGATTCACTAAGGGTTTTGTTTAGCTAAAATTCATGTAAAATTTTTTGCGTTTCCGCTGGAATTTAGGATGATTAGTATTAAACAACGGGGGCCTCCGGATAGCCATGTGGGCTACGCGTTCGACTTCGGCGAAAGCGATTCCGGGTTCGATTCCACTTTGGCGCTCCCTTGCGAAATGACCTTAGCTCTCGAAACACTTTTAAAATTGTTACTTACTATTTTACAACGTTTAGAACCAAGGAAATTTAATAATTATTTAGGTGTTAACTGTCAATTATATAACAGAACAGCGATTCCCTGTCTGTGGTACTCGGATCACGAGCCACCACTCTCGCGCTCAAAGCTCAGAAGCATGCGAAAAAATTTGGTATCGGAAGAAACTATAGTCGCATACAGTAGTTGCTCCAGTTTTTTGGAGAAGTGACATGTTTCTGCAATTCCTTAACAAGATTGAAGCTACGTAAGAAAATACTTTTATGTTCGCTTACGCCGTTAGCTCACAAAATCTATGGTTTTACCAAAAATATGCGGTTCATGACTAGCTCATTTCCTCTCTCTAAGTTTTTAATTTGGTAAATTTATTTTCTCCTACATCGATTTTCTATTATCTTTTATAGCATTCTTGGCTCGAATTAAATCGCGTCACGGCGTAATTAAGCTTTTCATGTATTTTCATCTAAAATTTCATTTTGGTTGTGATTTCACATTCCTTCAGTTTTATCCTTTTTCTTTCAGAACATGGGACAAGAAAAATTTTTAATATCCCGTTGTCTTCGGTTTAAAATCAAGGACAGAAAATAGTAGTTGAGAACTGAGGTAAAAGTTGATGAAACTCAGAGAACAAGTGAAGGTAACGGTTATAATGCTTTGGAATACGAGGCATAAGTGAGCTCCAATTACAGAGCTTGACAATCAGTGCTTTTGGTAATTTACGTTTTATGTGTTAAGAAGTAAGGTTTTGCAGATTCTAATTGCTTGTCGTTACATCTTTACGGGGACATAATTAGAGCCGTAGTTGGGTTAGTGTGCGCTTAGGGTAAGATCGTAAAGGAAACTATAAATTTTATTCTTCATCACCCATCTACAAATAGTTAGATGTACTTAATATGTCTTAGTTTTGTATTTATGAAAAGTCCACTCTATAGTTTTACGTGAGCACACTCAGTCTGGGACACACTTTTATGTTTACCTCTCAGTCTTCTGATCTAAAATCAGAACTTCTTTCTCTAAGTGGCGGTGAATCGATTTTTCACTTGGGTCGCCATCTGATATCGCCTTTTTTAAAATATGTATCACATTAATGCATTACATATTTTGTAAATTGCAATGTATTATTTCCCCAATGAGAAAACATATGTTAAATATGTCGATATGACTGGGACTCGAACCCAGGTCCCCCAATTACAAGGCAGATTTCTATTTCTGATTTCACGGTAGTAAAGTGGTTTGAACATATGCTCGGAAAGTGATGAACATGGGCTCGAATCCCAGTCATGTCGATGTTTTTCACATCTGTTTCTCCTTAGGTTTTCAGACATACGGCTTTCCTTGCTTTGTAAAATACCTTCCCATCATTCCCATTATTTCCAGTAATTGATTTATGCAAATTTCATAGAGTTGAAGCTGTAGGGATTAGCTAAAGCTAAACGATTTCACAAAGTCGGACACAGCTTGATAACGAAACGAGTTATGGTTGAGGCAACGTGAATCGTGCTCAAAGATTGGTTTCTAAAAATAGGAGGAGAATACGAATGGGAAAGCCATCATTAGTGAATCAAGCACTGCCCTTCACCGCCTTAATCCCGTTAACTCTTCGTGGATTCAGTGAGATTCTTAACCTTTTAACATTCACTTCATCCTTTCCTCGCTTTCGTGATTTCCTCTTTGCTCGTGGCCATTTATTCTCGGGTGTCATTTTGCTTTCCTCGCAGTGGATTAGCAATTGTCCTCATTGAGTTTACGTGTTACGCGAAGCTAGAATCATTATGTAAATGCTTGATACAATACCCCTATAAGCTTCGGAAATGGTGAAATCGATCCCCAAATCACTTAAAAAATACGGCTGTTTCGCGAAAATGCTGAAATATGATTTTTCGATGCCGGTTATTATGTTCATACATTTGGATTTAATAATATCTTACCTATCTGCGTATCTGTATCTCTTTGGTTAATTTTAAGAAGGTCTTTCTTTCAATCCCAGTTTTCGATATTTATTAATTGTTTAATGGAAAAACCAACATGGATTTTTTAGAGATGGTTGGGGAAGAAAGGGTTTTAACTGAAGTAATTAAGCTTTTACAGAGGAAATGGTTGGCTCAGTCATTGAGAGGATTTGCCGAAGAAAGTAATAGAAGGTAGAATGCAAGGAAAAAGACAGATGGGAAGACAAAGGCAAAAGGTTTTAGGTGATACAAAGGGAGGGATAATTTACCAAGTAACGAAAGGAAGGGCATTGAAACGGGAATACTAAGACAAATTAACCTATCGAAATGTAGAACACTTACGTATATATGTATTGAGTATTTAACTTCTTCTTCCATACATTGACATAGCGAATGCATTACAATCTACAGCATAAATATTCTTTAATAAAATAAGAGAATAAAACAGGTAATTGGAAAAGAAATCGTGCAATCGATACGGAGGAGAGAGCAACTTCGGCCTTCAGAAATTACGCACTTATTCCCTATGCTTGCAGGAATTCGTCACATCGGGGTGGCGAAAGACTCCTGTCGAGAGACACTTTTGCTGCACATGGTCAGTTTGTAATAAACTAATTCCACACAGTATGAATTCAATTTTGCTTTGTAGAATCTCTTTCCGCCATAATAATTTATGGTTTGCGAGATTCCTTAGGGACGTTCTCATTCATCAACACAATCAACACATCGGAAGATAGCGTCGGAAGAATTTGAAAGTAAGATGTTGAATATAGGAAAATTAATTTGAGTATTTGCTATTTCTTTGTTAGTAGAGTTATTTTAACTTGAGTAATGTGTATTTAGATATGAAGTTGAATATGATCAAGCTTGAAAATGAAATACATATTTATGCACAGCACAATGATTACGCTGGACTGTTTTATCCCTTTCCAGGAAATGTGTAGATGTATTTACGTGCACATTATCTTTGAGGTTTTATGAGGGAAGCCGAATCATATCAAAGGATTTTATAATCAGTAATTTCCTGGGCTCCTTTCAACTCTATTTGGAAAATGCATTGTAATTCGTTATACTAAAAACTATATAAGGTTCAGAATTTTCGAACGTAAACCATGTATAAATAATTTTTTTGTTCGATCCGATATACAGCCTACTCGTAAATAAGTAAAATTAAATTATTTCGGCCGTTGAAGTTAAACCGATGATAAAATGTCATCTCTAAGCTACAATCCGAAGCTTTTCGTTTCTTTCTTTTCCTCTGCGATCCTTTTCCGAGAAGATTTTGTAAAAAGCTCTTTTAGTGCCTGATACTAACAGTAATCGAGGCGTCTACCTTAGGGCGGAGAAATTAATGGGGCGTCACAAGCAATATCGGATATGGTCATGTGGGCTTCGAATATTGGTGTTTGACCAAGTTTAACTTTTTATTTTAACGTAAGGACATACTGAATTCAGTATTTAATTTTGAAACGTATAAGATATTCGCTACTTACGAGTGTTTGTTACAACAAACATAACTTTGCTAACCAATAATCAACGCGGATATTGCTGAAATGCATACCCCTTGCTGAGACGAATCTTAAATAATTTTTTGTCCTCTTTCCATCAATTTTCACGATTTTCCAACTCTGATTTACTGTGAAATGATGAATCTCAGGCGTCATATGTTTTTACTTTTTATCATAAAATTCGACTCTACATTTTGACGCCATACTTCATCCTCTGAATTTGCTTATTACGACTGTAAAATGATGCCATTTTCAACATTCGACGATAACGTTAGCCCTATTAGTATTCACGAATGTTTCTCTGATTCGTCAGTTATTTTCGGCGCTGATGTTTTTCTCGTAAGCCCTATCTTGTTTTCTCACTGGGCCTTCACGGACATCCATATCGCCAATCTTAATTAGAGCGAAATTTATTACCCTCTCCGGGGGTGGAACCGGGTGAGCCACGCTCGGCAGCACATCGGGTAGCTTTCCGAGCATAAATCCACTCTCTCACGTCTCATCTGCGGACCGGACGCCCGATTGAAATAAAGCATCAAGATGGCTCGCCTGTCTTCCGTTCGGTTTCGAAAGCGCCTTTCACGCGCGCTCTCCGAATCCTTATCGCTTCGATCCCCGGAGCGAAATCGAGGAAAAAATAAAGAAGTTTGGAGGAAAGCGCGGTAAATCATCCGGACGCGAATTTATCTCCCGAAGCGTCGCTCCCTTTACGGAATCTCCATTTCATATTCGGTAGATTCATTATTCGGGCCGGTTCCCACTCCGAAGTTGGTTTTCTCTCCGTCTCGTAGGAGAGCGTTTTTCGGTCAGTTCTCTGTGTGCTTTGGACCGCCTCCCGAGAATAAATCTTTCGCGAATCGCTCTCCATATCATCCCACGCCGATGGTGCTCTTAATTTCTTCGCCACACCTCTCCGACCCACTCCTCCTGTCCCCGCACGTCATGCCTTTGCTTCCATTATCTTTCGGCTCCGAATTTCCCTCCGAAGTGAGCGGTGACTGGAGCGGAGGCGAGGTCTCATTTACGTTGGGTTCTTTCTCGAGGCAAGGACCGTTTAGACGTCGGCGAAAATCGCTTTGCGATAATGAGTTAATGTGGTTGGTCTGCGCAGAATCAGAGGATGTCAAGTTCTCGGAGAACCGAGTGAGATCCCTTACGGGTGCTTAGGTGTTTAAGTAAATCGGACGTTTCTCCGGAACTTTCATCTTATTGAATGAGGTTTTACGAAACCGCCCTTGCTTTATTTTATGATGGAGTCGGTGCGTTTGCCTTCAGGTGATATGGTTGCTGAAATGAATTAGTCAGGAGGCATCAAGAGATTAACTTCAACAGCGTAAATTACTCCATACATTCCGAATCGCACGCTCCTGAGCTCCTTTAGTTTTTTCCCTTCGGTTTTTTTCCTTTTTATTGGCACTCCAAGAAAAATTGCTCTGATTCGTTTTGCTTGGAATCCTTCCAGTCACTCATGCGTACCGGTGTGATCTTGATTGTATTAAGGTGTTTCTCCTCAAGAAGCTTTACTGGGGGTTAAGTAATAAGATCTGAGAAGTAATTTGTCTCTCAACGTTAGAGCCAATGTAAGAATCCAATTCCGTTCCTCTGATTATTTCCCTTTTTTTTCTCTTCGCCCTCTATTCTTGGGCTTTTAACCCGGGATTTAACAATGGCTGAAATACCTGTATGCGTGTGTATTTCTAGGCAGAAAATTGGGAAACATTACGTTCTACGTTTTGCTCTCCTACCGTCAATCTAGATTTTCAGCTTCATCTCATTTTATACTCTGAAGGTATTATATGAATAATTCATGCGTTGGACCTACCTTAGCTGTACTATTATCATTTGAAAGTCGCAATCCTCGTTAAAGTTTGAATCCTCTTGTTTGACCGACATTGACTTGACCGACACTCACTTGACCAGCTCCTCATTTGGAGAACCTCCCTTGGCCAAAAATTTCACCGTGATTTATGTATTTAAATTATTTATGAGTTAATTTTAAGTATGAGTTATTATCATTGGCGGATCAAGGGGGGCGATCACCCCCATCCCCTTACTGAATTTTTTGTACTAGCAATTTTCCTAGAATCTGACAAGGAGCTTGAATGAAATCAGTTGATAAAGTTTTTCCAATATTAGTATACATATTAGTTTACTACATTTATCACGACAAAAGGGCCCTTTAAAGGTAACTGGTGTTGAGGTAATTAGGAAATCGTCTTTAGTTGTCACCCCTTTGGCAAGTACCGCCTCCATCTTTGGTAAGTTTCTGGACCGCCCATGGTTGTTATAAAAGCTTACCTCGTCTTCGGTGGTATTCATTTTTTAGTTTTATAATGTTTTTCATGAAACTCACTTTGTAACTCTCTACATTAATTTGAAATATATAGCTTTTCAGTACGTTGTATCTGCAGTTTTAGTTTACTCATTTTTGTTTATCAACCTTCAATAATTTTTATCATTGATGTTTTAAATTCGTAAACAGGACACGAAATCAATGACTTTGTGATAGTGTATGAGTCACATTTCTCTTGAGTCTTAGAGCATTTTTAATCATAGATGTTTTTAGTTTAATTTGTTGAATTTATGATTACTACAGGCGAAAGCCCGCTAAAGCAAAGTTTAAAATTTAAGTAATGAGAAAAATAATTCAGACAATTTCCCTTTAAAGGTGTTGTATGATGATCATCGATATAGTTCGTCCGAAAACACTAAACCATTCTTTTTTATAATTGTCCTCGGAAAAGTTTTGAATATAATTGTTTAACTCCCTCGTTGTGAGATTCTTAACCTGTGAAAATGTGAGTTTTTCATGTGAAAGTATTCGGTAAGAGATAAGCAACATTGTTTCAATACGATTGCTCTTACATTGATGAACCAATGTATTAAAGGCATTGACCCAATAAAATCGGTGACCCGCGAGGTAAGAGAAGCGTTCATTTCCAGAAATAATGTTCACTTTGTGTAATGGATACAGATAGCCTATCTCATCCGAGAGTCTAAAGTCATTAAACCTTTAAATGCGTATGATATCAATCGCATTCCTTATAATGCGATTTAGAGTTAAATTCGTGCAACTTCCTTGGATTTTTCCGAAGGGCCATAAATTAAAAAGGAAAAGTTCCATCAAGTAGTAAATAACTCGGAGATATCTCTTGAGGAATCAGAATAGTTTCTTAATCTTTCTTAGCGTGTATTCCTCCTTATGACCTATCTGCAAACTGTCTCTCAGACGTAATTTCAACTGATTTACGTAATCTCGAATGTAATCGCAAATGCAACTGTTAACGGTACGACTTTATAGTGGAATTTTTTGGAGTATCTAATAATATGTGTGATTTATCTTTCCTGGTTTTATTTATCACTTTCATTCGGTGGATTTCAGTCGTATAAGTAATTCATGGAGAGTTATTTGTCGCGATTCTACCGTAAGCGGGTGAGCTCTCTTTAGAAATAGTCATTATAGACTCATTTTGTCAGCAAAGAACTTCACATCGACGACTCACAGCGAAATTCTTTAATGCATGACCGTCCTCTGTATTTCTGGTTTATGGTGTATTTTCGGTGTCGAATATTCTCTCCAATTAGTTTGATTTTTGTTGATTTAGAGATTAATAATTGCAATGATATTGCCTTCATATTTGTTACTGCTACAAGTAGAATTCCGCGTCTTGTTTTTGCGGAAGATATAGGTGTAAAGTCTGACGAACAAGTTATGTTGTTATAGTAATTTTACTGGAGTAACTACTCCGTATTCAAATTTTTTTGTGATATTTTTCCTGCCTTAAATTTGCCCTTATTGAACACTTCTAGATATCATTATCACTATCATGATCCTTAGAAAGGAATTATTATATTGGCAATGAATGAGTCTTTATCTACGCTTGGTGTTTACACCGCCTGCCACACTCCGAAAGGCGGCTTGCAGGGTATTTATGTAGATGTAGATGTACGCTTCGCCATTATTAAATGAGTGGCTTTTGTCAGATTTAGTTCAATTTTTTCTCTGCATCCATTGCTATTTAACCAAAAACGGGTAACAGCTAGCTAAAATTAAATGATAATTTTATGGATTCAAGTTGATGCTGATATTCAACGCAAAATTTAACTATCTTTTCGACTAACTTATCTTTAGAAGATGGCGTTTCATTTTTTATTCAATTACTTCGTCTGAGGATTTTTCGGGGAATTAGGGAAATACGATTACTTGAGGTGTTCTTTAGATGTTCTTTAGATTCTCTTGGCAGCCTCCTCAATCGTAATTATTTCAAATAGATTTGATATAGAATTTTACTCTTGTAGCATCTTACAGAATTATATTTAAAACGCCACTTGCATTATTGCTTGTTAGAGTCGTAACCAGTCGTTAAAAAAATTTACTTCTAGTGTATTAAATTCAGCACATATATTTTCACGTACCAAATTTAATCCCCTACGTTCGTTTATGTTTTCTATCAGCGTCGTAATTGGTAGTCTTCTGGAGCTTACGTAAGCGTGGGAGAGAGACTTCGATCTCATTGTTCCAAGACATTACTCACGGACGTATCCATCGGACGAATTTATAACTTGAAGGGTAATTCTTAGTCAATGATATGATGGATGTCGATCCTCATGTTAACAGTCGATAGCCCATTGCAGTCCGAGCGTGCATGGCTTGCAGTATTCCTCCTTGTCTCCCTCAGACCTCCCGAGGAGCAGCGTTGATTTTAAAGGGATAGGAAAACTATTAGTCAAAACTAAGACAGGTTTCGTTCTCTCGATAAGTAACCGTGCAGTCATAAATATCCCGCCGTCTTCTGCTTTTCACTCTTTATAGCTGTGCAGATTACTAAATAGGAAGGGCATTGAGGGAGAAGTGTGTTTGAGGTGCGTGGACGGATGCAGGGCTGCGCTCGCGTGCGGGGGCGTCCGGTGCCCGACACGTGGGCAGCTCAGCTGTTGAGATCCGTGGGCGAAAGTCCCGCAGTATAGCTCTGCACATATTTTTTTCGCCTCGGGAAAGGGACGTGGGACGGTGCCAGAGGATGTCGTGACCCCCGGAAAGATGCGTCAAAACATGCCGAGGGTGCTCCGCCGGTACCCCAATGTATACTGAAGAAATCCCTCGACGTTTGTTGTTTTCGGAAGGGATATATTTCCAGTTTTCGAAACGCTAGGAGCAGGGTCTGTCGTAAAGGTTTTACCCTCTATCCTAGCCACAAATCCCTTTCTTTTAGCTTTAATATCCTCATGCATACTTTGCAATACACTGGCGTATGGCAGTGTCACTAACAGTTTGACGATCCCTCTGCTTTTATAAATTAAGATTAGGAACGAAAAAATATTCATGTTACAAATTTTCATGAAATATTTCATTGATTGACCACCGATTTCCTGATGTCCTCTTCGCAGAGTGATGATATCTAACAAATAAAACACCTTCTTGGACACAGTCTTCGTATACGCTCAATCTTGATGCTTAATGCTCAATCAGTCTGTTACAAATAAAGTGAAACTTGTCTATAGTGTTACCTGTATATAGCGGAAACCTGTCCATAAAGGAAAACTTTTCTGACTTCATGCGATTCCGATGTTGACAGGTTTCACCGTATATATTTCCGTTTAGTAGGTAATGTTAGTTGTAGTCAGTCCTCTTAATTAATTGGTATTTACATGAAAGTAACTTCACGCGCGATCAGATTACGATGTAACTGAATGATTGTCCAGAAAGAACTTATGATAATTTGCGATTTTCGTTTAGTATTCATGATAATAATCATTTAGTGTTCATGATAATTCATTAATTTTATGTGATAGGGAAATTACTTGATACGCCATTTATAAGATGATTAATAAAATATTCCTTGAGACTATTTGTTATTTTTCAAATTGCCGCTAAAAGCGCAGTTGCAGGATCGACCACTCACTTATCACTTCGAAGGACCCTAATCATCAGTTCTTTCAATCTGAAATGTAACATTGATATCTAAAGCATTGTTCATTAATAGCGGTTTATTTGTTATTATTATTGTCTAGAGATGTGGGTAAGATATCTCCCCCAGTTATTTTATGATTAGGAAAGATAGTCCAAGTTATTGATGTCTGTTTGTGTAACTTGGGAACCATCTATCCTATCACTCAGTCCGCACTCACGTTCAACAAAATAAGTAGATATAGAGTAATAGTAGTAATAATAAAGGATTTGCTTAAATCGGGTTTATCCAGTTAAGCTTTTGAAATTCAGTATCTGCGTGAAGTCAGAAGACATGATATAGGTTATCGACCAATTACCATATTTCGCAAGTGATTTTTCTGGATTCTACGTTTACATCTACAAGTTCTACATTTCTTCTATTAACTACTATTATTTAACGCTCAAAAGGGCAATGATGAAAGGGCATCTTTGAATGATTAAACGGCATCTTTGCATTATTACTCGCGCCACTGGAGGCTTGATTGTTAAAGAAATAATATATTTAAATAAGTACACGAAATATTTTCACTTGCAACAATCTACATCAGAGGATGGAAAAATTCGACCTTTACGGGTGGCAAATGCGACCTTTACTTCATTTCCTGCAATCGATGCCAGTAATTTTGTCTTCCAGTCTACTTCATCACCCAATGAAATTGAAAATATCCTCCTTAGATTAACTTAGCAACTAAATTAGTTTCCAAACCGACGATTTCGACGTTGAACTATTTTAATATAGGCGATGCAATTCTCAAGACAGTCAGACCATTTTCTATGCGGAGAAATAATGAACATACTTTCATCGGAGGTCATGCGACCTCCCAATGTTCTGTGTTCCCCACTCTTGAGCTACTCAAACGATGCTTAATCTTCTTTCATTGAATGACATATTTTAGACGTACGCCCTTCATTAAATTTCCTTATAATCTCTTGGATTCAACGATAATGGCAGATAATTTAAGAGAAGTACGCATTACTTGTTTCATTCGATGATTCATCCCTCTCTTTTTGTTCGTTTACATTGCGGAATCGGAAACCAATCCTTGTCCATGTCAGAAAACGAAATCCAGTCGTCGTGTCGGCCTTAATGTACATGTAATGAGAAAAGACGCTTTGCGCTGATTGCGCATATACTTTTTTCTTCTCTCGGAGAAATCCGAATCGAGGCTCCGATCCGACTGCGATCCGTAATAAAACGTGTCGAAGTGAAAAGTTCTCTTCACTTGCAATGAGATTTATTGCCTCGGCTTTGTCCAGATCGGTTTTATATATTCCGCTCCCGTCGTCTGCTTGACACATTAAAGCATCAAAGGCGGGCCTTAAAAATGGCGTATCACAGCCGCTTAGATATAACTATAAAATTTCCCCTTCGATAAAAGTGCTATCAGTGGATCCGAAACCGAGAGAGTGTACGAATAAAAAGGCGTTCGTGACGCGGTATACTATTTGTTTCATTTATTGTTGTCAGTATAGGTGATAGTTTATGTTTCCAGAGGAAATCTCAAGCTTTTATCGGAAATTTTGCATATTTTACAAGTATTTTTCGTCATTTTATCGAGAGAGCACTTATTTGCTCCGTAAGAGCTTATCGTGAAGTATCCCTTTCGACTTGGTATTATAGCGTGCAGATTATCTCAAGCTTTCGTCTGTAAAGTTATTGCATCATTTCCTTAATCTTTTTATTAATTCTGTTAGACGGTAAATTTGGTTTTGAAAGGAATAACATGATACAATTTAGAATTGGTGCAACGTGATAGTTGGCTCTTTTCTCTCTGAAAGTATACATACTCGTGTTTACTGATCATGAGGGATATTTTTCTAATACTTTCTTGCTGAAGATTTAGCGAATTAAGAATCATGGAACGCGTGATAAGATTTGGGCTTCTATATCTTCAACTGAAGATTTTAATTCGTATCACTAAATAAAACATTCTTTTTGCGAAATGTTTGATTTTTCATCGAATAAATTAATTCTCTATTTATGTATATATTTTACCTCATGCTCACTTACCAGCGCTAAGGAAATGCTTACATATATTTCTTACCTTCGTCTACTTCAGTCAACGTAGAGGATATTTTTTTTACCGATTCTGCTGTCGGAGAAATCGGATTTCAAGAGAGTAATAGTTTTCTATACCTATGATGATAAAAATTGTTATTATTATTAATTGTTTAACGGAAACAGGAACCCTCGATTGTATTCGTTTTAATAATTTGAACGATCACAGACACAAACGAGGAACACCAATGCCCCAGTCCAAAAAAAAACTGGTAATCGTGGACTCAAACCTGGGAACTCGGTGCTAGAATGCTAGCGTACTAATCATTCCTTCACCAGGTCGGCATATTGAGTTTAATGAGTGAACGTCACACATAATTCCAACTATTCTTTCCGCGATTTCTAATATACGCGTTTGAAATTCATCGTTCGCTAATTTTTTAAGTTAAATTTTCTCGGAAAAAAATCCGAAATTCAAGATCAGGAGATTTTGCTTGGATTTTGCCATAGAAATTATACGGTATTATTTTAAATGAAATGTGTGGGAAGATGTTTGCGAAATGAAAAGGAGAACAATTTGCTTTGCATTAGCTTCCTACGAAAACATCTACAAGCTTAATCTTAAATGAGTTTGAGTCTTTTCTTTTTGAGTCTATCTATTTTCCTTTTTCTGGTCTTTGTGCAGTGGAAAATTTGGATGTCATCTTAAATAAAACCAATTCTTCAGCTCGTGTATTATTGTGTGCTTTCCGAAGTCTAAATTGAATTTTATTTATCACCTCCATGGACGCATTTGGCCTCTAAATGCTATTGCGAAGGATTAGTTGCTGAGGGGAAATGAATATAAATATTCGCTCGGCAGGCGAGATAGCGCGAATCCCACGCATTGACCTTTCCTCTCATCCTCTTCTTCGTAAACATTGTGGAATTAAGACCACTGTCCTCGGTAGTAGTTTGGTAACGTTGATTATTCCGATAATGAACTCTTCCAGAGGTAATAAAACTCGATCTTTTAACTAGATCACTGATGCCAGTCGGGAGAGATTGCGGACATTAAGGCGGTGGTTTTACAGCCAAGAGAATCAGTGATCTCATGAAAGCTATCTCCGTTCCTTTTGAACGGCAAATCAGAAATCAAGGAAGCTTTCGGTACGAATTATCTTGAGGATACTATGATTTTCAAGCGGTAGAGATGTTGTTTCTAAGAATTCTGCATCAACGAACTTCTATTATTTCTAATGAGTAAAATATGTTCTTTATCTAATCTGTATAAACAAGCTTTTAATACCAAGAACGTGGTCCAGTATCTCTGGTCTGTAGCAACTGCTTATAAAGGAATCAAATCCTGTATTACTTTCCGTTCAGGGAAAATAGCCTCACGCGGACTTTCTCGATCGAACTAATAAAATTACGTATCTTAACGAATTAACGTATAACGTAAATTCGTAGATTTCAACAGCAGTTTTAACTTGCCATACCAAAAAAACTGGAACACAGTGTAGAATTGTATTATATATTTTGACATGCAGTACTTTTCAAGACGTTGGCATTGTCCAATGATCTGTTCATTGTCTATGGGTCGGATAATCTCTCTTTGGAATGGTTCGCTAAGTTGTAAATCCTCGTAAGCAATAATTCAGAGATGCATATAGACTCACAATTTCACAGTGGTCACTAGAAAACTACTTCCGATTAAGTTTAAGCCTGCGTATCAATTCACTTATTCCATAGGTATATTTTTATTTATTATCCCTACAAAAAGCGCATTTTTTTTCTTCGGTAATAATGATGGTTTTATCTGAATTCTCTTTTTTGTACTCGATATCAAGTTCAAAAAGGAAAGAAAATTTGTTCCATAAATACAGGTATACTTTTCAGTAGTTGGGTATCTTTCGTTTCATCCAATTGGAACTCAGGGGATGTGATTTTAAAATCTGTGTAGTATTTTTAAAAGTGCTTCGACGGCTGAACTCATTTTGCTCATATAGGCCCCCAACAGGAGTCGAACCCGGGACCATGTTCACCAAAAGAGAACCTGCTGCCCATTTGGCTACCTGGGAGCCTAATTTTAACAATTTAGATTATTTCAATTGCTAGACATGAATTACTTAGATCAGTTCTAGGATGAAGGATATAGTATAGCTAATCACGCCCTGAATGCTATTCTTGGGTTAGTTCGTAATTAATGGAAATTCGCAGTGAATTCAGTGTGCGAAATAGAACAAATTGAAATATCCAGTTTCGCCCTTTCGTAAATAGCTAACGACATGTTAAAACTACCCCGTTTTTCGCTTTTGTAATTAGAAAACATATATTCCATTGTGTTCTCAGGGTAGTAATTCTGAAGCGATCAGATCCTTTGGAAACCAAATCCTTCAAGATATTATCGATCCGATAAATCGTTAGGAAATACATCATTCACTCGCACACGTTTTCGAGTCACGTGGTAGTTTCTGCCTATTTAAACAATAGTAGCAGGCGCGAAGTTAAATATTGCTTCGTAACTGCCGCGGCATAGGGCGCGTGCGTAACTTTGAATGAGTGCGAGTATTCATGAATCAAGGATCGTGATTGCTACGCCACTTTCTCAGTTCCCTGTCTTACTGCCAAATCGAGCGCCGTCAATAATTAATGGTATTGCGTAAGAGGGCGTGGCTGCTTGGTTTTTAGGCTCGGTCGAAGACACCGATGATTTTAAACGAGCGCTAATATTGGGAAATGCATTCATGTTGCTATTTCAGCATGAATATTGTGAGCTTACACATCGTTGTTTTTTGTCAAATAGTATCGGAGGGATGGAATAATGCACATTGTATGTGCTAAAACTGCGTTGTTACTAATAAATATAGTTTTCTTATTCTTACTATGGTGTTGATGTTTAATCCTAATCCTTACCGTGATGAGTGTATCATCACGGTAAGGATTAGGATTAGCGCGATAGTAACGATGGCTATGAGAATAAGATTAGTAAAGAGCTTGTGTTTCGTAAACTTACCAGTGTATGTACGATTAGAGGTTTATAAGATATACAGGTACTAACTTTAATGGATTCTTTTGGAAATGAATAGATCAAGAAATCCAGTCGAGTCCCAATTTTTGCCTTTATACGATATGGAATTTACCCTCGAAGCTTCACAGTTCGCAAGTCTATAAAACCCATCATTCAATTTGATTTCAAACATTACCCAATATAATGTATGCTTAAATAATAATATAACGTATACTTAAAATGGACTTTAACTATTGTTAACTCTAGAATACGGTATTGCAATGGTTTGTTAGACTTTAATGAAGATTATAGAATATAATACTTCATATGTGATGGAGTAGCGTGGATATCAACTAAAATATTCACTTTAACTCTTAAGAGTTGAGTAATTTTATCGCCTAATACAATTTCCAATGTTTAAATCTAGTGATGCCCTGTCTGCAGCAATACCAGTCGCTCATATAGTCTGCCTAAATAGTTCTAGGACTGTTTTAAAGTAAAATATTAAGGTCGCGCCTTACCTCAGCTTTAATTGGAACTATATGTTTCGAAGCCCTCTGGTCTTAGTCGCTATGTTATACCAGTCTCTGTGAATTCTTACCGAAGCATTTGTCATCATCGATTGCTTACTGTTGTAACGAAGTCTGGCTATGATGCTTTCTGCAGAGAATTTACTGAACACCCTGGAGTGGAATGCGGATGGCGTCAACAAATGTGTAGGTTCACAATGTTCTATTGTGGAATGATTGGTTCATAAAATTTATTCTCTTTACGCTCTATTTTACTGGTATGCTAAGTCGTAAAACTTTTATAACCTGGTCATTTGTATAATCTTTGTAAATACAAGTTGAACTTTCAGTTACTGCTTGAAATATATCTGCTTATATAAAAAAAAGCTGAGTTGATGAGAGAGGAATAAAAAAAAACTCCTAGTATAGGAATCGAGAGCGACCCAGAATTGGTTTCTTTATCGTGCTTCTGCGTTAGACGTTTGTGAAATGCGAAGTTTTTATTATTTGCTCGAAACCCTATTCGCGAGTGTTAACTCATTCAAAATCTGAGTACGGCCTTGTACTAGAATATACACAGCTGGAGAATCGTAGAGATGCAAATAAATAAATTATTCGGTCATAATTGAGGTCGTTTAACAGCCAAAGAAACGAATAATTTACGTCCAAGTCGACAATTGCGATTCATTTAAATTTAAAATCCAACTCTGACTAGCTCATCGAGTTTCATGTTTTCTGCAAACAATTTCCTCCCAGATGCAACTTTGAACTTTGCGATTAGATTGTCTTGGAAATTTCTCTCTGCCACAAGAAGGAATGGGCACCGTTGATTCTAGTATTTCTTCACCTTTGTTTTGCCTAATCGTTAATCTTCAATTAAATTGAAGATCAACGCTAATTAATTTTCAATTTAAATCGTTTTCTATTTTGTCAAGTTTCATTCCCTCTGCACGCATAATGAGAATAGAAGATCTCCGTCTTTAATAAATTTTAAATAATGGTAAGGTGCTACTTCTTGAAGGACCATATCATTAAGGAGAGCAACTTCAAGCCTGAGGACGCTATCTCGCCAATGAATCATGTCGCAATAGAATCAGTCAATGGATGTCTCGGGTCTATTTCTACATCCGTAAATTGGTAACTTCTGAAGGAGAACGTGATTTACCGATTTAATAATTTGCAGCAAAATAAGCAGACAAATTTATATTGTGTTTAAAGATCTTAATATAACTTTTAACGATTGTGTAGTAGTATTTCATAAGAGCTAATATGATATACACTGCTGTAAAATATATTCTGTTATATATTTATTGTGCATATTGTATTATTTATCATAAAACTCTGATGAAGCGTACTAATTCTATTCTTTCTATTTTCACAGGTAAGTTTGCTGATACTGCTACTGTTAATTACCATTACTACTGCGGGTGAGTAGTCTGTTTTCCATTTCGACTCGTGGTTTATTAATATCAACGCTTTGTTTTCAGTTGTACAGTAGATGTTATTTTTCGGGAGGGAACCAGGGCTCTAAGTCATTATATACCATTAAAAATATTACAGGAATACTATGGGCCTTGGTACTGGGTGGCAATCTTTAAATTTAAAATTCTGTTACTGAAAATAATAACTCGTAAATTTCTACATTAATTTTTAAGAATACGAAGTCATAACTATGACGAACTTAAAAATCTTCAGCATACACAACTACAAATATACTAGTATGCACCAGAAAATCGCAATAAAACTTAAAAGGGAAAATGCAAGTCAGTGGAATATAGGTATATTTACCAGTCAGTAGCATCGAAGAAATTATTCGGCGAATGGTGATATTTAATACAGGAGATGTTCTTTTCATGAATTCCTACATATTTTTGGATAGTTTCTATAATTTTCGAGCGAAAAAATTGTAATCTCTCAATGCACGTAGAAAAATGTTAACTGTTGTAATTGATGCTGCTGTATATTTTCTTCTGATGCTTGTCATGCTTGCAGTCAGGTGGTGGTGTTGTGAACGTCAAGTAATTCCTCTTCGCATATTCCTTGAGTTCCTTTAGATATGGCTGCAGAAAGTTGTGGCTACAATGTTGTTATGTAGGTGTCTTTCTTGAAATCTTCATGTGATATCCTCAATTCTAACCATTCTATTTTCCTATAAGATAAGAAAAGTTGAGAGTATATCTCACTGAATTTCGTATCCACGCCCACGTCATCAAAGGTGAAGTTTATATATTAACAATCTTATCCGAGCGCGGATCGGCAACGCCCCGGCGTAAACTCCGGTCTGCGCTGTACACATCCTTCGAGGATATATTTATTATCTCCGGTCCCAGTCATCTTCCATTGCTCAATTAGTCCTCTTATTTTCGCACCATTTATCTAATGCTCGGCAGACGAGAACCCCCTTGGGCATGAACACATAAGGAGTCTTCTCCGCGGATAAGTTCGACCATCGACGTCTTTCGCGTCGTCACTCCTTCTGCATTCGCCTACATACTCTTATACTGGTGGTGATAATTGGAAGTGTATTTAGCGCCTCAGATTGGGTGTCTTGTCGTCTGGCGGTTTGCTTGTTCTACAATGGGTTTTGACTCGGGGCGGCAACCGATGTCGGGGAATGGCTTCTGCATTCGTGGCTGGTTTTGGACGAAAGGAAAAAAAGTTTTTACGAAACGCGTTTGGTTCTTGGCTTTGCCTCCGTTTGGCAGACGCGGTCGCATCTTTCGGAGGTCAACGTCCACAAGGTTCTCCTTTCTGCTCATTAGGAAGTTCGCACTTACATCATGGATAACTTATTATTTCCTTGTATTTAGGAGGTAAAGCTGGAGGAGGTGGAGGAATGGTACTGATCAGGATAGGAATCCTGCTAGGTCATGGGTTCTTAAAGTGCTCCTTATGTTAGCTGTTAATTTACGTTGTTTAGGAATCTACCTGGAATCAAATCACAAACGACGATTAGGATTATTGTTAATTTTGGTATAAGTTTGAATTGCACCTCCTTAGTTACCGTTAAAATTATTAAGAAATTTGGTAGAAACGACCCCGGGTTGGATTCCCGGTGGGGGCCTTCGTAGGAATGCTGTCGGAGCATTTTTAACAATACTATTATAGAAGAATGTAAGTAAAAAAGAGGGTTAGTGTCGATTTTCTGCGGTTTTTTTCAGGTAGTCTGACCTGGGAAGGGTCGCTACCCTTTTAATCGACACTAACCAAAAAGAGTGATTTCATAATGAATATATCACAGACGTATTTAAAAGAAGCCCAAAATAAAGAGGTTATTCAATTGAAATTTATATTTATTATTTGTTTCATATGAGTTAAAGGAGCCCATATGAATGAGATGACCAAAGTACATAGTCGAAACACTTAAAAATGAAGAAATTCATTCAGCCTTTATTTGTTGAAATATGATAAAGAAATTACGTTGGTATTTAGGCGAGATTGAGACTTAAAATCGTTGTCTTCTATATAAACCACCGTCATTGTAAAACATTCGTTAAGAAATAATGTATCTTTCCTTATGAATATAAGGTCTGATCTTGATTACTTTTGTCTTCGGTCTTATTTTTTTCGAATGGTTATTCAACAGTTACATGTTTAGGCAGCGAAAGGTTCTCTTGGAGGAAATCCATATGGACCCTCTTGTAACGTAATTCATACTCGGGCGTTAATAAGCTCAGAGTCCTATTGGAATTCGCGATGTCCGTGGTGTCAGTTTGTAGCTTTTCTAGTATACCTGCACGTTTTACATAAACAAGACGCTAGCAAGTGGTTTATCGTTAACTTAAATTAATGCCCGAAAATATGAATGTCGGAATCGTCATAAATTCGCCATGATTTACAGAAGATTAAGAGCATAGTTCCCTATAAGGTGTAAACATACGCGACCTCGCTGCGGTTTTTAAGTGCCGCGCATAAATTTTTGATCCCATGCTCAGGAATGGTTTTGTATCACACGGGAAGCTTGTGGGAAAGCAAGCTATAAACTTTCCATACCTTTTCAGCACTAGCGCACGAAACTAGTATCACTCCGCCAATGAGTTGTATTACTATAAATATTTGATCGCAAAGGGAATCAGCAAGATCTCTCACTAAGTTATTGTTTATGGTTAATACAAGAGTTTACAGAGGGGAACGAAATAGCGGGATCCCATCGGAAAAATTAAAAATTCTGACGACTTTTCCCTGATATTTTACCTGGAATATGTTTTCCTGTAATCTTATTGTTATTGTTCCCAATTTTCATCACTCTATGCTCCCTTGCTTTTATATGTGTATTATATATGATAATTCAGTCTTTAAAAGAAATTTCCTAGCATTACTTTTGTATCTTCTTGAGGGTAGAGATCTCAAGCCGGCTTATTTTTATTCGATTAGAAATGTATTTCTTTATCGGTTAAATGATAACCATAATTTGCGTTTTCTATTATGAATCTAAAATGTCGAAAGCAATTCCATAAAATGTCTCATTTGTCGAGTCAGTCGAGTTTATTCGCAATTTCGAGGTTTCTCTAAAGACAAATATGTCGAGTTTTCTGTACTCAGTTGCCAGAGTAAACTTACGCAAAAGAATTACTTTTATTTACAGGAAAAATGTTTACTATTTTTAGTTTGACACCCTAGCCATCCTTCTTGATTCACCGAAGCGTCACTCCATTATTCCTAAGAGAAGACTTAGGTGTTTTTTAGCCCATATAATATCCCTTTTTTATTACATCGCTTTCTTTCAATACCTCTTTCTATATCTTTATTAACTTATTTAAAATATCTTCTATTTTTTCTATATCATTATTAATTATATCTTTATCAATTAAAGGGTTAGATGGAAGAAGAGACTACCTGGTCTCAATCTCGCCCCACAATAAAGACATTTTATTATTATTATTCATGACCCCGAAGGTTTAGAGTTTTGTCGGCATTTAGTTTTTAAATGCATTTCGCTTTTCCTTCCTCTGCTCAGCGAATAAGCCATTTGCTTGATTCCCGGACTTGATTCTAGTTCACCACCCTGAGAGCGCGCCTCCCAATCTGCCGCTTGTTAATCGAAATACCATGTTTGTTGTCGTGCAGAACGTAAAGATTTCCATAATCCCATAATGCGTAGGAATTAGTGGCATGAACGTTGGGAAAGACTCTCGTTTGAGGAAATTCGTTTAATTAGAACTCCCATTTTTCTCTCTTTTTATGACAAAAAAATCATTCGAATGCCTACCTCTCGCGGAGCATATCGTTGAAATAAGATTAGACGGAAACGCTCCTGAGAAAGTTGCGGTCTGGAGTTGTTGGATCCAGTTGCGTGGGAAGTTTGAATTCAACGACCGTTTCGGAGGACACCTCGTCTCTGAGAAACAATCGAGAAGCGGGAAAGAAAGGGGACATTTGGGCGAAGTCAGCAGAGTCACGTCAAGAAAGACCTAATTCCTTATAGCCCGAAATCGAAGCGTTCGAAAAGAACGGGTGCCTGTACTTGTTTAAGTTTTCATTGCGATTAATAGACACAACTTTATTTCGTTTACATTTGAAAGAGTAGTCGCAGTTGGAATTAGTGAAATATCTAAGAGCGAAGAAATCATCTCACTGCCGAAAATTGAAGATTTAATATAGTGAACTCCCGATTATCCGTGGGCAGATTAACTGGTTTGCGGATAATCCGTGCATTATTTATTACTCTTCGTCTATATTTTCCGCAGTTTTTTGGCCAAACTCAAAAAATGCATTGGTACTTACGCATGCAGGACTCACGTAAGACGTTTTCAATTAAGCAAAGAGTTTATGGCTGCAATTACATTATCGCTGATGAAAAAATCCGCAGTCGAGTGAAGAAATTTCTGTGTGTCCGTGAAACAATTTAAAATAGAGGGTTATGTGCGCAAATAATTATAAAGTGTTTATTTACGTAAATGATGAACGTAATAAGAAATAGATGTGAAAGTTAGGATTATTCGCGTTTTCAGATTATTCATGCATTCTCAGATAATCGATAGTTCACTGTATTGCAGCTAATTACAATATGCGCCGAGTTCCTGAACGACCAGGTTCTGTTCCTCGCGATCGAAAGGAAAGATATGAAACTACACCAATTGTTAAATAAAATTAAGTTAGAAGAACAATACAAATAACTTTTACTGATCCACAAAAAGAATTTTTAAAGTCGAAAGTTACGGCCTCCGTGGATTTTAAGATATGAAATTTTTTGCGTCCAGGATAGAGCAATTTTATTTGAATATTGAGTTGTGCAGGTGTTAGATTTTTATTTCAACATGTTTTACAGATTATTTCAATTTTATTCTCGAGTTTTCACCAGCACTATAAGGGTTTAAAGGTTACTTATTCACATTATTTCAATTGGCGGTTTCATTTTCTGAAGTATAAAAAAAGGACCCCATGGTATATTAAAATTAAAATTTTAGATTCTACTCTGCACCTCTTAAGTAAAAATCAATTGGAATTACGGAAAGATAAGGCTATTTACTATTGAATAACCCACCACGATTAATATGTAGTTTGAAAGCTTTTCGTAAAATTTAATTATAATCTTTTTAATTTCAAATTTAGTGTCAGTCCAGTATTGGAAACCTAATTTACCGAACCGAAGGTAAATTGGGTTCGGTACTTTAATCTTGAGTCATAATATCATTTATACCACAACTTTTCGATGTATACATCTGTGTCACATTACTCATCTGAGGAATTTAATGACACATGCCCATAAATTAATTACTCATAAACGATCCTCTTTGAGGTAACGAGTCACTAGATTTGCTCTAATGATTGACACGTGGATATTGGCGACAGAGTTCATTAACATTTGTTTTCCTTGTCTTGCGACAGCGCAGATTTCAAAGATTTCGATTAATACAGTCAATAATGTCACAGCGGAAAAATATCTTTTCGTGACAAGTGTATTTCCTCGATAAATAGTGACGAAAAACTCGGTATTCGATTTGATATTTATTGAAATACGAATTGCCGCGATAACTCACTTTTGATTTGGTCACTTTTCGTAAATATTTACTCATATCAAAGTCGTTACTGCGTTATATTCTCGGAGAGCACAAAAAGCTTATTATTTTATTCGAATTTAATCTGCGAGGTATTACCAATTAGCGACGAATCGTTTCACGAAGGTGCAAATGTATTTCCGAATCGCTCTTCGTTTAACGTTGACATTCAAAGGTCATATACTTAGAGTTTTTTTAAAGTTTAAATTTAAATATGGTAATTTAACAGTGTTGTAAAGAATTATTCGTGTTACTTATTAATAATGTTAACCATTCTTGGTTGCATTCGTAGTTGATTCCTTTTTGATCAAATATTGTAAGCCTTAAATTTCTATAAAGTTAGGAATTAATTTTAAATCAAAATTCTCATGTTTTTTTGGAATCCGAGATAATAGTAATACGAAACCCGTAGATTACTTTCTTAACAACAGAGTCATTACTCTTTCTCAATATTTTCCAATTCCTTTTTATACACCTTTCATTGTTAGCTATATACCAAATTACGCAACAGGTCATGCGTTCGCAACTGTTCCCAACGTTTATGAAAGTTTCGCGGAGGATTTTCATTTTCTGAATTCACTAATTTCGTAAACGTTTGCAAAAAATTTGGAAACGTTTCTCGGTTTCGACTTGATTTTTTTGGCAACCATGGCTTTCGCGACGAAATATTTTCCTTTCTCAATCATCACTTTCTTGGGAAGACTTCCAATTTTCTCAGTTACTGTAGGCTTTTTCGGAATCGTTTATTAAGTTTTCTTAAGTATCACCATGTTTAGTTATTCGAGTTCAATAATTTTAAAGCTTTCCTTCAAAAACCGGGAAGTACTACATAATCTTTATGGTATATCATTAATTTCATTAAGTTTTAAACTAAACACCTAATTCAATTTTTAGTACATTGTAGCAGCATGAAAACTTTACATGTAAAACGATCTGATCTTATCTACTACCCAAAATCACCCTCAAAACGCAATTTAAATTATCGCTCAATTTTTTCCTTGTAGTTCCTCTTCTCTTCTCATTTTTATATCCTTTTTCGTACCAGTGTTTTTCTTTCTATTCAACGGCTTCTCTAACCGTTTTGCTCATTAGCGCTGTTTTTAAAATCATCCAATGAAGAAGTTTCGCATTGTAGAGCATAAAGCCACTGTGGTAACCCGTGTTGAGATATGCGTGAAATTGTTCCGAAGTCCTTTTTTATGAAAGGCATTTTCTTAAAAAACATACTTGATGGTGTAGTAGAATTTGCTGTTATTTTCTTCGCGCATTCTTTGGGTTGAACTTGGTAATTGCGTGACAATTTAGGAAAGAATGAAGAAAGCGATGCAGATTTTTCCCTCTTTTTCCTTTCATCTAAATTTCAGTAGGAATTTTCAGTTATGCTCCTTTGCTAGACTCGCTCTTTCGACCTCGCTTACCGTTATTTCACGAACGTTCTGCGAGGCCTAATATTTACTCCTTTTCGGGGCTGGAACCGTGGACCTTGGAAACCTTTTCCCTAAGAGGAAATCTCAGGGTATATCTGGAACTTCGCTGAGAGGAATTTGTCCTTTGAATTTCCTGTGTTGTTGGGATTGTATTCGAAGGTTGACATGGGCGGAGTGGATGTTGATGCGCTGAAGTCGTTACATATTTAGCAGTCGCTGGAGAAATTCTTTAACAAAGGCTCTTTCGGTCCTGTACTGGAATTTCTTCCTTCGAGCCCTTTAAAATATGATTTTGTCCTTTTTAAGCACTTCTTTTTTCTTGTGCTGTAATTGTTTAATTTAATTTAAGGATATTCCTAAAATATTTAATCACATTTTATCATAATCAAATAATCCCAATTTTGTATTATGCGTTCAAGATCACATTAAATAGGAATTATGTGATTGCCTTTAGCTCCTTACAAAGATAGGTCAATCTCAGTTCCATTTCAAGAATGCATACCACGTACTCTTGGAATTTGTGCTTTTCGTCATGGTTTAAAAATATTGTATTCGCTCATCGCATATGATCATCGCATATGTAACAGGTTTATTATCATAACGATATCTACTATCTTTCAAATCTATTTCTATATTCTTTAGTTACCTTCTCCAAGTTCTTCCATATAATTTAGCTTTTAATTACTCCATTATTATATTTAATCACTCAAGCAACTTGGTTGTTCATAGTTTGTAGAAGGTAAAAATTAATATTTATTTTTGTGTTACTTACGCATACATGCTTTTGTAAAAATACTTATCCGTGTGTATACGAGAGTATTACATTCAGTGTCGACGTTTTGGTTTCTTAATGTATATAGTTTTAGCGAATTCTATGACAAACTTTATATCTTGGCTCTTACTAAATCATTTTATTTATTAAATAATTTTATTATTATGAATTGTGCCAAGAATTGCCAATCTAACAGGTCGCATGCGTTTACAAGCTCCACAGGGTTAGGGCGTTGCATTTTCACGCTTTCAATAAGTCCTCGATCGCCTTTCTCTTTTCCTATTACCTCATTGCAGTACTCGCTCGTAACTGACTATTATAGGGATTGCCTAACCATTAAGGATCGATGTGCTGATGAAAGAAATGAAGAATTATGTCAAAATGTAAAAATAACCCTTCTTTTCCCGAGACTTCGGAAATAAACCCGTTCCTGTGAAGATTTCCATGGAAGGCATGGGATTTATTTTTGGTTCGCTGAATGACTCGAACGGGGAAGGAAAAGCTCAACGGAATTATTCTAGTTTAAGAGAGGAAGTTTTCAGAGAGGAGAAAAATGAACGACGGGGAAGTCAGTGGAGAGAACAATGCGAGGCCAAGTGTTCTTTCGGAGGAGCGCTTTTGCGGAATGGATGCGGAGGCGGGCCGTTGTGGCGAATTTCCCCGCAAAAAGAAAGAAGCTCCAAGTGATAGCGTTGGCGTTAGAAATCCAGGAGGAGGTTTCAGAGGAGGAAAATTCAAGTCGAAACATAGGCTGACCGCGTTGAATGTTTTTCAAGTCACCATTTTCAACTGTGTTTCTTCCTTCAACAGTTTCGATGTTTGCTTCAAGGGTTTATTTGGATCGATGATGATGGTAACGTTTTGTAGAAGGCATAAATGTTGAGTGGCTGGTCTTTGGGGATGCCCTTGGAATGTTAACCGATTAACATGTCTAATTTAAATATCTTCTTGAATTCAAAGAAAACAAACAAGTGAAGAAACTACACACTTTAATTTATACTTTACCACAAGAGAAACTTCCACATGACCCAGGTTTCGACGTCTAGCATCATCATCAGGCCCCTTGTGGTAGAGTATAAATTAAAGTGTGTAGAATCTTCAATTTTTTGTTTTCTAGGATAATGGAATACCACCAAGTTAAAGCCGAAACCATCGAACCTATCTTTTTGAATTTATGAAATGGAAGTTTATTGTCACAGTTGAAAATGAACTTAAAAATTGAGAAATTACGCGTTGTGTGCAATTAATGTGTACACTTAGTGAATATGCCTGTTTCTTTTCCAAATTAAATTAATAAGTGTGTAACGTACTCGTAACTTTCATCGCTTACGTATAGTATATTTCCGAAGTAAAATTTATTAGCTTTCGTAAAAGGGCACTTATTTGAAAACTGTTGCGTATATCCCTTAAATTTTCTCTCTCTGTTTTTTGCTCTAATTAAAATAAAGTTTTTGGGTTAACAAACATCCATTCAGCTCAACGGAAAGTTTATTGCGAGAAAAAAAAGTAGAGAGAAGAAAAGCATCTCTAACTCATCCCAAGTAGCCTGCAAATATATGCTAACCCAATCTTTCTATCGGTGGGTACTATCTGTGCCATTAGATTACCATTTCTTCAGAAGAAGAATGAAAAATCTTTTATTAAATCCCTGAGGCCCATAAAGAGGAGAGATCGATTAAAAAACCGGCTTAACAATGGAAGCAGAAAAGTCGAATTCCCTTCCAGTGAATGTAGAAAAGGTCGCGTTCAGAAAGAGGGAAAGCCGTAGTCAAAGCGAAAATAAATATCGCTAAAGGAGAAAAACAAGCAACGCAGGCGTAAAAGGGCAAAAATTGAATGAACGTGAAGAATGCGTGAGAAGGTGTAAATAGAAGGGCGAAATTGAAAATTGCGGGCGCAAGGACAGCGGGTGGCGTTTGTATGGAAATGAGCGCAAAAGAGAATGAGTGAGAGAAGAGAGATATGAACAAGAATGTAGGAGAGTGGGAGTTTGAAAAGAAAGCAGTTGAATATTTAGTTGGTCAGCGGGTTTGCGGAGCTGAGGGTGTTGAGAGCGTGGGTCCGAGCCGATTTACTCTAGCCCTGTCTATTTTAACAGTTGTCCTAGCTCTCGGGGGAGCATATTTGTATTGGAAGGACGCAGGTAAAACGATCAGGCCGCCTTTGAAACCAATAGCCTGATCATGAGTTTTATGCTCCTTATAGTAAAATTGACGTACGTATGGAGACGAATTCTAATGTATGAATAAACTAAATGAGAATATTTTCTATTTTATGACACGGCGAATCAGGGCGAGAAACAAATAGTTTACTATGAGAGTTTGTATAAGAAGTGAGGTTTAAATAGACGTGGCTTTGATGTAGGTTCCCCAACTTTTGCTCTAGCTCCCCTTCTGGATATGTTTTCCTGGCCCTCCTTGCAACTTACCTTTCATAAGGATTTCTCATCATCGTGTTCTAGCACACTCACGAGATTTTCGGTATCTAATCTAGGAGTGAAGGAAATGCCCATATTTTTTTTTGTTTGCATCATAATATGAATTTAATTTATAAATAATATGATGGTGGCGAAGTTTTCTCTAGTTTAAGTCTGTAGAAAATCACGTTAAATAAAAAAGCTATCGAATGAAAATGTTTATGATTGGTGGTGAAGATACCTGAAAGCAGTAGTTTCTGCCGTTTTACATCCACTTCTTGCGATAAGTTCAAATTTAGCTAAAAAATAAACATTGACCGTGGTTCCGTCACAAAAATATTTGTTAAAGAAGAATGAGACTGATAAATGAATGAACATTGAGGTAGCTATTGTTAACTCCCGTCAAGCCATACTTATCTTACCAATTAAACTTGTTAACATACAACTGAACATTACTTGTATTATAAGGTTCGGTCCTTGCTCATCACACTTCTCTTACCTTATCGTCGCGTCAGAACGAAAATTTCGTACAAAAATTTTTAATATTTTATTGCATTTGGTAAGTACATGCATTTTATTTTAGGTAGAATAACTCGTTTATTAACTATTGATCAGCTGAAGGGACGTCATTTTGCACTGTGTTGCGCTGTAGAGCAGAGAAAGAATATCAGGAGATAAAATAAGGAAATATCGTCTCATGTAGAATTTGTGTTATCTGAAATTAAGGGTTTTCATTCTTAGCCGTTACATTGCATATTGTTATATGTACGCACCAAGTACCTCGCAATATTAATACTGTATAAATAATCATATTTAACTTCGGCAACTCTTCGTAATTATGCGACTCACCAATTGCTTCCTCTCTCGTACCAACTGAATGGCTCTACCGTAAGAAAAAAGTCGATTCATTTGAATTTACGCGTTTGTTTTTGAAGATAAAATCCTGAGGAGATTTTCGCAAACTTAGTCTAGCTCTTTCCATTGGCTTACTACTTCTAGGTTTTTGCTACCATACCTCGAAGAATGGAATATTTGCTATATTTAATTTGGTGCAGAATTGAGGAAAATTTATTTTATTATTTATTTATTTTCAGTCTTGCTCATGGCTGTGTTAACATGAAAGCGACGGGGGCTTAATTGTTACTGATTAATATTATTTACATCCTATTAAATGCTTTGAAAAAATTATTCATTGGGTCACTGCGCTGCTGGTTATAGCAACAAATAATTTTTTCATATTTTGGAAGCAAGCAAATTACTGCGGAAATTAGTTTATGATCACTGTTACAAAGGAAGAGTCTTAAGTTGTAATTATTCTGATTATCTTATCTTAAATCACGAAATAAACCTTCTAGTCAGACTTTACAGTTTATAATATGTATAGTAAAAGCATTTGTGTAAAAGCTTTCGAATTTTTCAAAAATTGGGGGTGCTCGTCAAATTATTTGGGCGGCACTCGGGTGCGCAGCTTAACCCTGCTGTTGGTGCATACCTGCAATTGTTCCACTCTTAGCAATCTGGCACTGTTAGGAAAGCAAGAGAAAACTACCTCACTCCTCATCAGTCCTAATAGGTCGTATTCCCTCTCCAGTGCTTTTGGTTGCTAGTGGTGGAGGGGTTGAGGTTCAAACAGGCATCCTGGCTGAATAATGTGCAGACACCATTTCTAGACTCAGTTTGAACTTCGGCTGTATTGAGGAACAAGTGACTGCGGGGAGACTCCATCTGCGAAGGGAGAAAACGAAAGAGTAAGTTACGAATAGGTGGAGGAATAGAGGGAAGTGAAGAGAGCGTGATTTGCAAAGAGAAAAGGGACTGCGGAGGATAGGGAGAGAAGGTTGGCAGGGAGAGTGGGCGGAGAGCGGGAGGGGAGGAAGTGTACAAGTCGTGTGTCGGTGAGGAGGGGAGCCGTGGAGGAGAGGTCGAGAGTGAGAGTGGGCACTCAGTGTGTGCCCGGCCGTGGAACCGTGAGGAGCTTTTTTAACGCTCGCGTCGAGACGAGGGATGTCTTCGCGCGCATTTGTGTAAACTTCGAAAGCGTGTTTTGATTCGAGGAGGGAGAAATTTGGTCAGTGATCGAGGTAGGGTCTCCGAGGCCGTCGGTCGCATCCTACGTCTCCGCTAGTCTCAACTACGGTTGAAACATCGACGGAAACCGATCGCGTTTCGGAACCGCTCGGGAAATGTTGATTGAATTTCCCGGCAGTGGTTCATCGTACATTTTGGCTCCATAACTTTGAGTGTAGTGTAACTGGGAGGCTTCAACTGTGAAGTGACTATATTTTTTTCGTAAGCAGATCCCCTACCTGTCCAAGAAAATCGAACGGTCTGTCTTCAAACCTAAACTCTTTGCTACATTCATCCAGAGTGCCTTGTTTTAGTACTAATCCTTTAGTCATTCCACCACCCGCTGAGTGCATACTATTGTTCTGAAGAATAAATTAGGGATTTCATTCTCCATTCCTACTTAATACCACCAAGGAACTCGCCCCTATTTGGCAACTCCCTAAAAGCTGCTTTGCATAATTTTCTCCCAATTTGCACGTGGAGCGGAATAAGTATCGTGGCGGACATATTTTCAGTAATGAAAACGGCAGTTTTGGGCTTCGGAGGAATGTTTGCCATGCCATACCCGTATGCTAAAGACTGTGACAACTGAACCGTCGGACGATATATTCCCACGAAATTTCACTCAATATTCCTCTTTTTTTGGCTTCGTTAAACAGTTCGCCAATTTCTGGTGAAGCGTGAAGAAAGCAGCTAAAATCACTGACCTGGAGAAAGAGTTCGACATTTTGAAGCATCTCATGTAATCAACCACCAAGTACGAATAAAACAGCGATTAAGATGGGTGCCTCCGGCGCCTTTCGATATTAGGGAGATCAGCAGTTGTATCCTGTTTCGCGAAGTGGCATTGTGACTTCAAACCCATTGATTACACCTTTCAGAAGAAGCTCAAAAGGTGAAGATTATCATCTGGTAAGCGTCAAGGTCAAATAATCTCGTGTTTCTAAACCCTTGGACCGTCTACGGCACCGACGGCCTCAAGATGTTGCAAATGATGCTCGGTGCCTTCGAGAGCTCCCTCCGGGGAGGCGACGAGGTGACTTCACCCACGTCCATCATCACCACGGGTTCTCCGAGGAACAGCAGAGAAGCCCTCCACCGCGGCTGTTGCGGCGATGCCCACGGCTGCGGCATCCGCAGGAAAAGCTCGGGGGCGTGGCAGAAACGGAAGGTTAAGGCGGAGGAGTGCTCGAATGGGTTTCCGGTGTCGTGGGAGGAAGCCGCTAGCGAAACGGACAGCGGCCAGGAGTCCCTGACTTCCCCACCGGCCTCCGCAGCCTCTACCAGCATAGTCGAGCGACTGTATAGTACCCCCACGCTAGCTTCTGCAGCCAAATCCCGCACCACCCCACAGGGTGACGTCGCCGAAGATGCCAACGGGGAAGGGTCGGTGGTGGACGATGACGAAGAAGGTGGAAGTCTGCGGAGGAGGTGCTGGAGGAGATCTTCTCTCGGTGCTGGTAGCAGATCCGGAAGGAAGACCACATGGGAAGGCGTTGGCGGAAGCTTCCGGGCGAGGAAGGATGGGGTGGCGTCTAAGACGCCAGTAAAACCCGGAGGAAAGAAGTCCGTCGGGAGAAAGAGCGTCGGCAAGGGTGGGTGGATTCTTCATGTTCCCGCGGACGTGGGGCTGAAGAACTTCGCCGATATGGTGCGAGTGGAACTGGTGAGTTTAACTCCCGACGGTGCCGTATATCCCTTCCTGCCGCACCCGTCGCTCCCTAGACATTAAATGGAGATAAAGAAGTCTGTTTAAGCGCAATGGGTGGGGTCTGCTTTTGTACCGTGATGGAAGTTTATGCGCAGCAGTAAAACAGTTCGAATGTCTTTATTCCTATTCGAGAAAAGGGAACCGCTTTTCCGTTTGTTTTCTGCCAAAGGAGCGCTGGGTTATACTTAAAGTTGGAATGGCCTATTCCGCAGTAAATGTCGTGTCCCGGTAGATTTGGTTTTACGGCTTTTTTCCCGCGCTTACTGTATAAGGAATTGCTTATTCGGACACTGGTTACGCCATTCGCCACTTTCATATTAATACTCATATGATTGATGAATATTTCGGGATTTGGGCTCTTTTTGAAGATTTTAAATGCATAAAATGTCTGTGCTAACTATGAAGTTGGGCGTTAGCATTTATCTTGTAAGGAAGTAGAAGCCAGTATTCAGGAAATGTTGCGATGAAGGCTTTTTAATATCTAACCTTTGAAATATTAACTATGAGAAAGGTTCAGCCATATGTGATGCAATGTCTATCGCAGTAAAAATTGTACCAAATTCCTTTTCCACAACGAAATCTTCCCTTCCGATATGATTTTGAGTTGGAAACGAAAACACCGTATTTTATTCTCCTGCAAGTAAAGGTTACATACAACTTCTACTGAATCTATTGATTGCATTGGGAATTGTGTTACGTTTTTCGTTTTTATCACTTTCTGGGTTATATTATTATTAGGGTTTTGAAGTTTGACTGATCTTATTCCTAGCTAAATTTTTTGAATCCTTAAAATTTTTTAGATTCTCAAATTTGCTTTGTTCGCTTTTTGTTTCACTCATTCAAAAGAGATGTGTATAGATATAAGGAAAAATGGAACATGGCTGTTAATAAATCAGAGGTTTAAACCACCTCCTAGAATTCCGGTTAATCCGTTTTCTTTCCATTTTTTTCTGTTTTGGTCACAGAACGAAAGAAGCGGACTGCCGGCATAACGGCTCTTGTAGTTTTTTTAAACGTCCAATTTGTATACTTGGTATGAAGTACAGTGACGATTTAAAACACACATTCTCTGCTGTTAACAATACCAGCAGAAGATTCCTTCGTTTGAAAATTGAGCTGAAGGCAATGACCTTTTGTTTTTTAATTTAAAATTATTGGAACATTACCCCTTTCAGACAGTAAACACAAGCAAAAATTTGTCCTTGAGTGGGAGGCAGTGTTAATTCTGGTCAAGTGTCAAATTCTCGTAATCAGTAGATTTTTTGCACTGCCTCATTATAATTTTCGAGACGTATAAAGCGTTCTTTTGCGAAATTGGTTCGCGGCAGGAAACTGTGGAAAGTAAATATTTCCGCACCAGAAAATAGATACCCTTATTATAATCTTATGCAAACAAACCCCCGGTAGAGCCTTATTTTCCCTATCTGTCTCAGTATCTTTCAAAACGATACATTCTCCCACGCAAGAATTATGATAATGCGAGATCGCCCGTGGTCTAGGCTGATACTCAGGAAGCTATCCGGACATCACAGCGAAATTTTCCTCGCCCATTCTCCTCTTTGGACATAAATGTGTATCTTTACGGGACGATACGGCGAATAGAAAATAGGAAGGGACAGAAAAAGCCGCGAACCGCCGGCGTAATTTATCGACCTCTTATGGAAGATAGGATAGCTCTCCACGCGCCCTCGGAGAAGATAAAGATCTGAGGAATCGGGAGTGCCAAAAAAAATTCCTCGAAACGTTCGGGACGTGTTGATTCTCAAGTGGGAGTGAAAGGTTTGGATTCTAACGTGTGCGCAGATGGTCACCTGTTTTTTCGAAGATTTTCGCATACATTCGTTCTGCTGGAAAGGTCGTTTCACTTCCTTGAGTGGATTCATCCGTGTAATTCGTTTAGCGGTAATTGTTTGAGCGATTTTTTTTGTTTCTGAATTTCCTTTTGTTTCATAATACGCACTTATTCTTGAGGTCTCCGTTTTGTTATGAAAACATCTTCTTTGAGAGCCTCTCTCGATTGCTCTGCATGGTGAGACATAGCAAAGTGATTAATTAGAAGTTAAACGAGACTGATGATGCCTCGTCGTGAATTTTTTGCTGGCTTTTCTTCGGTCGTTAGGGACTGTCTCATTTCCCCGATGAAGATTTAAGGATCGCGCAATTAAATTGGTCGGGAAAGTGACGGAAGCTTGGTTTTCTCCGCTGCACCCTTTATCCATTACTTTCAATTACTCCGCTCTTCAGCCAATTTTTTAACCCTTTGGGAGAATTACTTGGGAGTCTCGCTGCTGTTGCGTCACCGAGTGAAACTTGAGCTATACCATGTCTCCTTCGAAATTAATTTTATGATTAATCCGAATTGAGGGTTATTTCGTGGTGTTTTTTTGTACCTTGCTCGTTTAATGTTCTCAAGACTGGCCTATCGATACATAGAAGGAGAAGATCCCTGTAGTAGTGAGATTATTTAAAGTTGGAAACTGAGTTTCTGGTCTTACTTTTTATATTGTCGATGTTTTCTAGCTAAACTTCGTGGAACGCCATTGAGGAAGAATATATACATTGTAGTTTCCACAAGAATTTTACTCTCGACCGGTTTCGACCCTTAGGCTAAAATTCTTGTGGAAATTGCGAAGTATCTTTACTTTTTTATATTTTATGTCTTTGATATCATCCTAAAAGATAATGAAAGTAAAGAAAGAAGACCCATATCTTATCTCTAAGTATGTAAAACTAACGCTTCTTTGAAAAGTATTATTTATTAAATAATTTTATTATTATGAATTGTGCCAAGAATTGCCAATCTAACAGGTCGCATGCGTTTACAAGCTCCACAGGGTTAGGGCGTTGCATTTTCACGCTTTCAATAAGTCCTCGATCGCCTTTCTCTTTTCCTATTACCTCATTGCAGTACTCGCTCGTAACTGACTATTATAGGGATTGCCTAACCATTAAGGATCGATGTGCTGATGAAAGAAATGAAGAATTATGTCAAAATGTAAAAATAACCCTTCTTTTCCCGAGACTTCGGAAATAAACCCGTTCCTGTGAAGATTTCCATGGAAGGCATGGGATTTATTTTTGGTTCGCTGAATGACTCGAACGGGGAAGGAAAAGCTCAACGGAATTATTCTAGTTTAAGAGAGGAAGTTTTCAGAGAGGAGAAAAATGAACGACGGGGAAGTCAGTGGAGAGAACAATGCGAGGCCAAGTGTTCTTTTGGAGGAGCGCTTTTGCGGAATGGATGCGGAGGCGGGCCGTTGTGGCGAATTTCCCCGCAAAAAGAAAGAAGCTCCAAGTGATAGCGTTGGCGTTAGAAATCCAGGAGGAGGTTTCAGAGGAGGAAAATTCAAGTCGAAACATAGGCTGACCGCGTTGAATGTTTTTCAAGTCACCATTTTCAACTGTGTTTCTTCCTTCAACAGTTTCGATGTTTGCTTCAAGGGTTTATTTGGATCGATGATGATGGTAACGTTTTGTAGAAGGCATAAATGTTGAGTGGCTGGTCTTTGGGGATGCCCTTGGAATGTTAACCGATTAACATGTCTAATTTAAATATCTTCTTGAATTCAAAGAAAACAAACAAGTGAAGAAACTACACACTTTAATTTATACTTTACCACAAGAGAAACTTCCACATGACCCAGGTTTCGACGTCTAGCATCATCATCAGGCCCCTTGTGGTAGAGTATAAATTAAAGTGTGTAGAATCTTCAATTTTTTGTTTTCTAGGATAATGGAATACCACCAAGTTAAAGCCGAAACCATCGAACCTATCTTTTTGAATTTATGAAATGGAAGTTTATTGTCACAGTTGAAAATGAACTTAAAAATTGAGAAATTACGCGTTGTGTGCAATTAATGTGTACACTTAGTGAATATGCCTGTTTCTTTTCCAAATTAAATTAATAAGTGTGTAACGTACTCGTAACTTTCATCGCTTACGTATAGTATATTTCCGAAGTAAAATTTATTAGCTTTCGTAAAAGGGCACTTATTTGAAAACTGTTGCGTATATCCCTTAAATTTTCTCTCTCTGTTTTTTGCTCTAATTAAAATAAAGTTTTTGGGTTAACAAACATCCATTCAGCTCAACGGAAAGTTTATTGCGAGAAAAAAAAGTAGAGAGAAGAAAAGCATCTCTAACTCATCCCAAGTAGCCTGCAAATATATGCTAACCCAATCTTTCTATCGGTGGGTACTATCTGTGCCATTAGATTACCATTTCTTCAGAAGAAGAATGAAAAATCTTTTATTAAATCCCTGAGGCCCATAAAGAGGAGAGATCGATTAAAAAACCGGCTTAACAATGGAAGCAGAAAAGTCGAATTCCCTTCCAGTGAATGTAGAAAAGGTCGCGTTCAGAAAGAGGGAAAGCCGTAGTCAAAGCGAAAATAAATATCGCTAAAGGAGAAAAACAAGCAACGCAGGCGTAAAAGGGCAAAAATTGAATGAACGTGAAGAATGCGTGAGAAGGTGTAAATAGAAGGGCGAAATTGAAAATTGCGGGCGCAAGGACAGCGGGTGGCGTTTGTATGGAAATGAGCGCAAAAGAGAATGAGTGAGAGAAGAGAGATATGAACAAGAATGTAGGAGAGTGGGAGTTTGAAAAGAAAGCAGTTGAATATTTAGTTGGTCAGCGGGTTTGCGGAGCTGAGGGTGTTGAGAGCGTGGGTCCGAGCCGATTTACTCTAGCCCTGTCTATTTTAACAGTTGTCCTAGCTCTCGGGGGAGCATATTTGTATTGGAAGGACGCAGGTAAAACGATCAGGCCGCCTTTGAAACCAATAGCCTGATCATGAGTTTTATGCTCCTTATAGTAAAATTGACGTACGTATGGAGACGAATTCTAATGTATGAATAAACTAAATGAGAATATTTTCTATTTTATGACACGGCGAATCAGGGCGAGAAACAAATAGTTTACTATGAGAGTTTGTATAAGAAGTGAGGTTTAAATAGACGTGGCTTTGATGTAGGTTCCCCAACTTTTGCTCTAGCTCCCCTTCTGGATATGTTTTCCTGGCCCTCCTTGCAACTTACCTTTCATAAGGATTTCTCATCATCGTGTTCTAGCACACTCACGAGATTTTCGGTATCTAATCTAGGAGTGAAGGAAATGCCCATATTTTTTTTTGTTTGCATCATAATATGAATTTAATTTATAAATGTCCTTTGAATTTCCTGTGTTGTTGGGATTGTATTCGAAGGTTGACATGGGCGGAGTGGATGTTGATGCGCTGAAGTCGTTACATATTTAGCAGTCGCTGGAGAAATTCTTTAACAAAGGCTCTTTCGGTCCTGTACTGGAATTTCTTCCTTCGAGCCCTTTAAAATATGATTTTGTCCTTTTTAAGCACTTCTTTTTTCTTGTGCTGTAATTGTTTAATTTAATTTAAGGATATTCCTAAAATATTTAATCACATTTTATCATAATCAAATAATCCCAATTTTGTATTATGCGTTCAAGATCACATTAAATAGGAATTATGTGATTGCCTTTAGCTCCTTACAAAGATAGGTCAATCTCAGTTCCATTTCAAGAATGCATACCACGTACTCTTGGAATTTGTGCTTTTCGTCATGGTTTAAAAATATTGTATTCGCTCATCGCATATGATCATCGCATATGTAACAGGTTTATTATCATAACGATATCTACTATCTTTCAAATCTATTTCTATATTCTTTAGTTACCTTCTCCAAGTTCTTCCATATAATTTAGCTTTTAATTACTCCATTATTATATTTAATCACTCAAGCAACTTGGTTGTTCATAGTTTGTAGAAGGTAAAAATTAATATTTATTTTTGTGTTACTTACGCATACATGCTTTTGTAAAAATATTTATCCGTGTGTATACGAGAGTATTACATTCAGTGTCGACGTTTTGGTTTCTTAATGTATATAGTTTTAGCGAATTCTATGACAAACTTTATATCTTGGCTCTTACTAAATCATTTTATTTATTAAATAATTTTATTATTATGAATTGTGCCAAGAATTGCCAATCTAACAGGTCGCATGCGTTTACAAGCTCCACAGGGTTAGGGCGTTGCATTTTCACGCTTTCAATAAGTCCTCGATCGCCTTTCTCTTTTCCTATTACCTCATTGCAGTACTCGCTCGTAACTGACTATTATAGGGATTGCCTAACCATTAAGGATCGATGTGCTGATGAAAGAAATGAAGAATTATGTCAAAATGTAAAAATAACCCTTCTTTTCCCGAGACTTCGGAAATAAACCCGTTCCTGTGAAGATTTCCATGGAAGGCATGGGATTTATTTTTGGTTCGCTGAATGACTCGAACGGGGAAGGAAAAGCTCAACGGAATTATTCTAGTTTAAGAGAGGAAGTTTTCAGAGAGGAGAAAAATGAACGACGGGGAAGTCAGTGGAGAGAACAATGCGAGGCCAAGTGTTCTTTCGGAGGAGCGCTTTTGCGGAATGGATGCGGAGGCGGGCCGTTGTGGCGAATTTCCCCGCAAAAAGAAAGAAGCTCCAAGTGATAGCGTTGGCGTTAGAAATCCAGGAGGAGGTTTCAGAGGAGGAAAATTCAAGTCGAAACATAGGCTGACCGCGTTGAATGTTTTTCAAGTCACCATTTTCAACTGTGTTTCTTCCTTCAACAGTTTCGATGTTTGCTTCAAGGGTTTATTTGGATCGATGATGATGGTAACGTTTTGTAGAAGGCATAAATGTTGAGTGGCTGGTCTTTGGGGATGCCCTTGGAATGTTAACCGATTAACATGTCTAATTTAAATATCTTCTTGAATTCAAAGAAAACAAACAAGTGAAGAAACTACACACTTTAATTTATACTTTACCACAAGAGAAACTTCCACATGACCCAGGTTTCGACGTCTAGCATCATCATCAGGCCCCTTGTGGTAGAGTATAAATTAAAGTGTGTAGAATCTTCAATTTTTTGTTTTCTAGGATAATGGAATACCACCAAGTTAAAGCCGAAACCATCGAACCTATCTTTTTGAATTTATGAAATGGAAGTTTATTGTCACAGTTGAAAATGAACTTAAAAATTGAGAAATTACGCGTTGTGTGCAATTAATGTGTACACTTAGTGAATATGCCTGTTTCTTTTCCAAATTAAATTAATAAGTGTGTAACGTACTCGTAACTTTCATCGCTTACGTATAGTATATTTCCGAAGTAAAATTTATTAGCTTTCGTAAAAGGGCACTTATTTGAAAACTGTTGCGTATATCCCTTAAATTTTCTCTCTCTGTTTTTTGCTCTAATTAAAATAAAGTTTTTGGGTTAACAAACATCCATTCAGCTCAACGGAAAGTTTATTGCGAGAAAAAAAAGTAGAGAGAAGAAAAGCATCTCTAACTCATCCCAAGTAGCCTGCAAATATATGCTAACCCAATCTTTCTATCGGTGGGTACTATCTGTGCCATTAGATTACCATTTCTTCAGAAGAAGAATGAAAAATCTTTTATTAAATCCCTGAGGCCCATAAAGAGGAGAGATCGATTAAAAAACCGGCTTAACAATGGAAGCAGAAAAGTCGAATTCCCTTCCAGTGAATGTAGAAAAGGTCGCGTTCAGAAAGAGGGAAAGCCGTAGTCAAAGCGAAAATAAATATCGCTAAAGGAGAAAAACAAGCAACGCAGGCGTAAAAGGGCAAAAATTGAATGAACGTGAAGAATGCGTGAGAAGGTGTAAATAGAAGGGCGAAATTGAAAATTGCGGGCGCAAGGACAGCGGGTGGCGTTTGTATGGAAATGAGCGCAAAAGAGAATGAGTGAGAGAAGAGAGATATGAACAAGAATGTAGGAGAGTGGGAGTTTGAAAAGAAAGCAGTTGAATATTTAGTTGGTCAGCGGGTTTGCGGAGCTGAGGGTGTTGAGAGCGTGGGTCCGAGCCGATTTACTCTAGCCCTGTCTATTTTAACAGTTGTCCTAGCTCTCGGGGGAGCATATTTGTATTGGAAGGACGCAGGTAAAACGATCAGGCCGCCTTTGAAACCAATAGCCTGATCATGAGTTTTATGCTCCTTATAGTAAAATTGACGTACGTATGGAGACGAATTCTAATGTATGAATAAACTAAATGAGAATATTTTCTATTTTATGACACGGCGAATCAGGGCGAGAAACAAATAGTTTACTATGAGAGTTTGTATAAGAAGTGAGGTTTAAATAGACGTGGCTTTGATGTAGGTTCCCCAACTTTTGCTCTAGCTCCCCTTCTGGATATGTTTTCCTGGCCCTCCTTGCAACTTACCTTTCATAAGGATTTCTCATCATCGTGTTCTAGCACACTCACGAGATTTTCGGTATCTAATCTAGGAGTGAAGGAAATGCCCATATTTTTTTTGTTTGCATCATAATATGAATTTAATTTATAAATAAT